>JAGVSP010001537.1:0-140964 GCA_022494985.1 Micrasema minimum
ACTGAAAATAATATTTACTTTAGAAAACCATTTTTTTTTTCAATATATTTTTAAGAAGAAAATGATGCTGCTTACCTGTTATAGGTATTTTCTATTTGATCAAATGTTTGTATTAAGAGTAACTTTCTACAGTAAATTTCCCACATCTATAAGGGTAGGTACTTCATGACAGTCTTATCATTTCGAAAATAATTGTTTACCAAAATGAAGGGGGGAAAAGAAGTTAACCTCCAGGCAAACAATCTGTACTTTGCCTAGAATAAAAACGCTTTGTTTTGCGCTAAATGATAAAAAAATTTGTTTTT
The DNA here is from genome assembly GCA_022494985.1 of Micrasema minimum. Lineage (NCBI taxonomy): Eukaryota > Metazoa > Arthropoda > Insecta > Trichoptera > Brachycentridae > Micrasema > Micrasema minimum. The sequence goes on from JAGVSP010001537.1 coordinate 306, forward strand.
ATACAGAAAAAGTTAATCTTGTATGTTTGAGTACGAGTGCCCTTGGTGGGTATATATGTACATGTACATTAATATAATATAAATACCATTCAATTACTAACTTTAATAACTGTTATGGTATTATTTGTAGCTGTAGGTCATTTCCAATACATGGACCTACCAAAGGCTGCAGAGCACCATTGATTGCTGGGCCTCTGGGCACGAAGCTTTAAAGGTAGGTAGGTACTATTTGCTCAGGATAGAGTGGGTAGTTTATACTAATACAAACGTAAATAGGGGATGGCAGGCAAAACGTGGCCATCATTATTTATTTATTTAAAAATATATATTCAAAAAAAATACTACTACCCACTCCCCTTATCTACATCCAATGATGCAAAAGGCACTTAATTGGTACATCGAGTACTTATATATATATATGCAAGATGATCAGTCTTACGCTTCGGTGCCAGTGCCAGTTTGGTGTGAAAATCACATTAAAATAAATATTTCGTTTTGACCCCCTTCGGGAATCGAACCCGCGACCTCTTGCACGGTAGCCCAACGAGTTAATCACTACACGTGAGGTGGACTAAACTAAACTTCCAAAAATAAACTTGCTCAGAGATATGCATATTCTTTTGCTCCTAAGCTTCTTATTCTTTTTTAAATGACCATAAAACGCTCCCTAATTTTTCAATAAATATACTCAGATTTGGATTCATACAATAAATATATAGATTCATTTTTACATCAAATTTAGCATTATTATTAAATGCCTTTGTGAGATTTGTGTTTGTTCTCGTAAAATGTATTTTTGATTAATTTGTATACCTAACTAACATTTTTTTGCATAAATTATTAGTATTAATTATGTATTATTGTAAACATAAAATTCAAATAAAAAAGCCGTTTAAAAATAGTATTCTAGGTAATTAAAATTATGTACATATTATACACTATGTCAGCCTTAAAACCCTTTTCAAAACTTAATATGTATGTATTTTTGTAGGTATTATGAAAGCATGTAAAAGGTCAATTAATAATTTTTGGCGACCCTGTACTCACTTCGTTCACATGTGTGTATAGTGTATACGTTAGTTATAATTGTTATAGGGTTGATGTAGATGTGTGGGTAGGTGATGACGTATGATTGGAATCCCTCCCCTATAAGATTGAAGCCAAATTAAACTTTTCAATAGCCTCTTGAGTAGAGAAAGCTGATTCACCAAGATGAACTGAGTCGGCACTAATGAAAACATGCATCCTTTTACTGCAATTTAAAATCATCATATCATACCCACTCCCTATGTGGACCATATGGAGTATGCAAACTGTCTTGGATCGACCTGACGCCAGATCAGTACGTTTTTCAAATTAAATCCAAGCCCTTTGGTTCTGAAGTAAACTGTTAAATGTTGTCAGCTTTGTGCACGAAATGGACAAGTTTGGTTCTCAAGAGACATTTTTCGGCAGCTTACATCAGAATGAAGAGAATTGGACATGATTTGGGCAAACAGGAAAAAGGGGAATTATTAAATTATATTCCTATCTTTATTTAACGGAAATCTAAGCAAACTAAATCAATATTAATACTGTTCATTACTAAATTCCATATATTAAACAGCAAATTAATCAACGAGGTTTTAGCATATTTAAACAGTTTTGTATCTGTACAAATACTTGTAGGCTATACTTAACCCAGTCGACGATAGGTCATAAGCTCCGTAAACGCCTAGATATACCATATTCGTTTATAGAGCTTGTCTATCAGCGTTGAAATGTTTCTTGTAAGATTAAAAACATGAAATGACTGAAAATCATTTAATTTTGAAAAAAAATATGTGCAATGAAAAGCAATCTCAAAACTAAATTAATTACACATAGAGGTTATCAAGCTGATTACATTAACTATTCTAAATGCTAATTGAAGGCACACAGAGTACCGAAATTTAATTTGGTCCTCCGTACCAGAATGGAGCAAAAACAATAACACTGTGCTATTTGTATAGGAGTTGTTGCCAAAAAGGTTATGTTAATTATAATTAATTTAAGTGTTCGTATTCTAGAAGGTTTGCTAGTTATATGGAAGATGCGAACTAATATTTGGATGGTGAAAATAAAGTAATATAAGATATAAAAAAACTTCTTCACAATTACACTCCAATATATTAATTAAATAACATGAAACCGATTTGCTAAAAAATGTTTATAAGCGATAGTGGAAAGAAACTTAATTTGACGAGTACGTAAAAATAATTTTAGCGTATTCTGGCAAAATTTACGTTTGTCGTAAATTCTTAAAATATCAGTGTTTTTAAAAATCTAACTCCATTGATCTCCGTACAGTCGCGAGCCCTTTTTTTACAGTTCCTAAGAGACAGCAACTAAAAAAGCTATGAATCTCTATTTCCATTCGTCCCCTACCAAGTCAGTTACAACATTTTAATGAATGATTCTGAATATAAGTGTACGTAAGATATTTTTTACTTTACGTTATTTTGAAATAAAAACATTCTAAGATACAAAATTGAAGTTTTTTTAAGAAATGCTTAATTTTCACTTGAACTTAAAAAATTTCATGATATTTTAGGAAATTATTATCCAAATACCTAAGTATTAAATAATAACATGAATTTATCTTGAATCTTCAAATTCATCACCTTCTATTGGTTCTTTCTATTATTATTATTAAAGTGATTCCTCCAAGGTTCTTTTCAAATATTTTTTTTTCGAAGAAGTATTTTTAAAGTTCTAATTTACAGATCAAATGGATTACCGGTACATTTTCTAGTGTATTTTTACCAAGTTTAGTGGAACTCAGTTCCCAACAGAGTAAGCCCAGGGCTGGGATAGAGCTGGTAGGAATCGCTAACGATAGGACTGCTACTGTTTATACAATAGGCTACGTGATAGGAAACTGCGATATCATTATTTATTTTGGCCGAGAAAAGAAAACATTGCTTTAAGAATTTTCACGTATAAATAATAATCCACTTCGAAATTCAGCAATTTATCAACGTTTAAAATTACGGAAAACAACGGAAAAAATCAACACAAAATGCACTGCTTTCATAATATTTATTTTGCAGAATAAATAATTATACTAAAATGGGAAAAATAATGTTGAAATTAGAGCAGAATGCCAGGCTGAGATAAGCATTATCGACAAAATTAAGAAAGGTCTTTTACGTTGGTTCGGTCATGTAGAGCGAATGGATGATGAAAGAACGGCTAAAAAAAAATATACGATGCAACTGTGCCTGGATGTAGAAGTCGAGGAAGGCCGAGAAAGACATGGCATGATCAAGTAAAACAAGTGCTTGAAAGTGGGCATGTAAGAAGTCGGAATAATCGACGTGCGTGCATGAGAAGATGTATGAATGTGGAGGAAGCAAAAGAAGTATGCCAGGACAGAGTGGTGTGGCGTTCTATCCTCTCTGCCTACCCCTTCGGGGAAATGGCATGATGGTTAGTTAGTTAGTTAGGAAAAATAATTATATCACAGAGAATAGCGGCCGATTGCTAGTACTCTATTGATCTACATTAATGTTTTTTAAAATTTCTACTACACTTGCTTTGTTTTTTGCGATAACTCGTGTTATGTTTGTTCTCTTCATACTTCACCCTGAAGATGGCGCCTGTGACGGTGGTTGAAACAAGAAGATAAACGAGAAGATAACAAACGACCGTGAAAATCTACACACGTAAGGATTTTGAATGTTCCCTTCTTCTTTTGCTACGATCTCTGCTTTGACATCACTAGATCCTTCCAAACGACTCTGTAGCCAGCTAAAACTCTCAAAACTGTTTAAAATGTTTAAAAAACCCTTTCAAATGTATAATATATCAAATATTATATTCCTTCTTAATGATAACAGCTTATTATTATGGAATTTATTTGGGCATGTACTTTGAATACCTCAGGAGAGCCTAAATCCGAGCTACCTTTTGTCTACGCCTGCGGGATTTCACCTTCATGAGACCTTAACTAACTAACTAACTAACCATCACGCCATTTCCCCGAAGGGGTAGGCAGAGAGGATAGAAGAACGCCACACCACTCTGTCCTGGCATACTTCTCTCGCTTCCTCCACATTCATACATCTTCTCATGCACGCACGTCGATTATTCCGACTTCTTACATGCCCACTTTCAAGCACTTGTTTTACTTGATCATGCCATGTCTTTCTCGGGCCTTCCTCGACTTCTACATCCAGGCACAGTCGCATCATATATTTTTTTAGCCGTTCTTTCATCATCCATTCGCTCTACATGACCGAACCAACGTAAAAGACCTTTCTTAATTTTGTCGATAATGCTTATCTCAGCCTTGCATTCTGCTCTAATTTCAACATTAGTGCACCTATCATACATAGTTTTACCTTATGTTGGACTAAAAGTAGCATCCGACGCTTCAGAATGCGTAGGGTCCCTGGTAGACTGTAGATAACAACCTTTAATCGTAATCGGTGGAACTGAGGGATGCAGGACTGACGTGGAGGAGGCGAGAGGTTGGGTGGTAGTAATTTAAGAGTGGGATCGGCAAAATATTTTCATACAGTGTGTACATAATATCAGTATGAATTTCGTATAGGTATACGGAAAATGGCAAAAGTTGTTGCATGTGTTTACATTCTTTATGGACACGAAGGCTTTCTAAATTGATTTTCTTATTTTGTGCGTGTTGCGTGATTTGTAATTTCGTGTTTTTTCCGTTTTGTACGACATGTGAATATTTCCTCAACTTTTTCTCGTAGTTTATGATAAAACAACTAATAATCTGGATGAAAGCTGAGCAAATTTTCCATACTATTAAATTATTTTACAATTAGGAATAGAAACGATTTCGAGAATTTTTAAACTTTTAGTCATGTTATAATTAGAATCAGAAAAATTAGCAAAGCATGTTCAACAGAAAATTAACAAGGATAAAAATATTTAGTAGGTAGGTCTAGCTGGTAAAATAAAATTGTATTTTTTGCGAATATTATTATAATATAAGTATAGTATGGTGTACCTTTAATTGCATATGCTTGTAGGAATTACTCTATATGCAAAAAGCCCTCTGAATAATACGATTTATGAACATTTAATACTAACAAAACAGGTTTCACTTTAAGCATATAACGAAGAATTCCGAGAAAGACATGGCATAAACAAAACTCGATGAACAAGCGGGAAACCAGTGAATCTACGTCTTATTTGTAGTCGATTTTGAAGAATATAATTTTTGAATTTGACCCATAGTTTTCGAGAAAATTGAGTAAGAAAATGAATTTATTTTCGTCAATTTATTGCAAATTTCAAATTGTTTTCAAATATAATTTATTTAATAAAATTAATACTATCCATTGAGATAGAAAAATAAAAAAACCGCATTTTAGTAAAAAATATTTACTGAACAAATGCTAGTTAATTCGAATTGTGTTGTCACCGTTTTGTACTACATAGAAAACACTGTTAAATTAACTCCCACTTAGGTTAAATTACGTAAACCGAGATAGTATCTTTACGATTGCAACAGATGCAAAACGCACCCCGCCACATGCAGGGGTGGGTGATTTCAGTATTTACGGGGCGGTCTGTTGTGGTATTCCGTGGTGTCGGAATACCATAGGGCACTATGGTATTAGGGATCCAGGGGGCCAGAATACCAGGGTTTCAGGATAGCGAGGAGGTGGCTGGAGGGGGAGACTAACACTGTACAGCGCGACAAACTTGCAGCCCGGTGACTCTCGCCACAGCCTACAAATCATACTAACCTAACCCACATACCCAACTTATTACTACTGGTATTTGAATTATTTGTGGTCTCGTATTAACAAAGACATATACGAACTAATGCTCATGGTACATTAACAAGTTGCAGTGCAATTATTTCACAGTTAACATCCCTTTGGCCTATCCAAAAACATAAATAATACGTATTACCAATTTGACATCTCAACAGAGACAAGAAGTTTAGAAGGGAATATGGATATCTAGGCGTTTACAGGGCTTATGACCTGTCATTGGCTGGGTTAAGTGGCCACTTGATGTATTTACAACATTCCCCATTTCACCTTGTATTTGATATCCATATCTGCCAATTATCAGAACTTGTATATATACAGTGAAATGGCGCGACGCTTCACATGTGAACAATCTCTGTGATCCATTAAGAACATTGTTAATTTCAATAAATATGTTTATTTTAATTTAATTTTTTGTTTTACATTATATTTTTTGAAAGAAATAAATTTTACAGTAGTCCTTATAAAACTCACACAAGTTTTGTCATAAGGTTCTACAGTATAAAAAAATAAAAATATAACAAAACCAAACCACAAAAAAAACATTAAAAAAAAAACAAATTTCATAATATACACATACATACATATATGCACGTGCAAACATGCATACATACATACATTCTAACATTCTTTCTTCTCTTTTCTTTTAGATATGAAATAATTAAGCAAAAATCAGTATTTATTTTTTGTATTTGATTCTGATCTAGTTTTTCTTCTTTTTTGTTTTATTAAATTTTTATTAATGAAAATAAAAGAATAATAATAATAATAATAATAATAATAATAATAATAAATTATTATTATGTAAATACACCGTCAGTCAGTCACCCGAGAGCTTGAACCTGAGCTGCCTCTTCTTTACGCTTGCAGGATCCCGCCGCCGCCGTCCTGGCAGACCGTGGGAGGAGGCGAGAGAACTGGCTGGCGATAGGGTCTCCTGGAGGGACCTAGTAAAGTCCGCATGCTCCACATAGGAGCGAACGTGGTGAATGGAGAAGAGAAGAAATACACTGTCAAGTTTAGCGAATGCATATCCGTTTATATTTCGATTGGATTATGATTTCACACATTCAATACCCTAAAGGAAGATTATGGTTAAAAATGAAACAATGAAGGTTTTATAATAATTTGGTTGATGTTTAAAAATATGTAAATATTGTTTTGCTCTTAAAACTTAACCATCTACCCCTATTTTTGTCTTTTAACCACCTACCTGCGGTCGTGGAGACCGCCAATAGATTGATAATAGCTTATTCGGAATCTATGGCATCAATGAAACATTGAAATTAATGAAATACTTATCTCTACTCTAGAGCTATATTTTAGAGTCTCAAATAACACAAATCACATCGTAATATTCATAAAGTATTCACAATGTTACAATTTTGGCATGAAAAATAACTATTCTGTTACAGCACCGATGCAGTGCCTTTTGCACCATTGGGTGCGGATAAGGAAAGGTAGTAGTAGTAGTAGTAGTATGCTTGGCTTGGATAACGTTGATTGAATAAATTATTACAGTGCCCACAAAAAATACAAAAATGTTGCCAAGTACTGCGGAATTAATAATCATGACAGTGCATTGCACACTGGTATAAAATAAGCTCCTTATTTAACAAAGATAATACATAGTATCAATCAAAATATTAAGAAACCCCTATCTGAACAATCACTCAAGTCATTAACGTTTCTCATTTACAGTAGCATATCTTCAGTGTCTCGAAATATAACGATAATGAATTTTGAATTCTCTGCAGCATCTGTAAGCAATAGTAAGAATGAGTTTACGATATATTTAGAGGGCACTTATAACCCCCTTAGTCGTTATTGAATAACACTTTAAGGTCTTCCTCTTTGTTCCATTAGTTTCCATGGAATTTGGTCGTTACTCTAAAGTGCTTACCCCAACACCCGAACTAGTTCTCCCCTTATTAACTACACAATAATGATGACAAATAATATTCTAACGACCTTTCTTCCACTCGCAATTTGCTGATTAAATAGTTTAAGATTGTAAGCGGATCCGAAGATTTTAATTACGGAGCTTTTTAAGACGAAAGGGAGAAACTTAAATATTCTAATTCAACCCTTTTTTTCCGACAAAGTGCTGCATTTAGCAAATATTATTTATTATACCTAAAGTTGCATTATATTGAATTGCTTAATATTTGTTTTAAACTGTAATAACCTAGCCAAAAAAATCTTCAACGATTTATTAATGAAATTTTAATAATTATCATTCGATAACCTAATTCACGCGAAATTGATTTATTCACCAATAAGTGACTTACTATAAATATGTTATGCTATTTCTCCAATGAGGAAGGTTTATAGGATTTACACCCCTCTGTCCTATCGCATTAAATTGTTTCCCCTTTATACATCAATCTGCTTAGGCGTTCGAATTAATTTATTAACACCTTTTTTAAAAATTATTTTGGAAACCAGGAGTACAATAATTTTTTTCATTTCTTAGCTTGGTTGACCCTGAAATGCTATATTTAAAATTCAGCAGTGACGAGAAGAACAAAGTGGGTGCAGATTTGATGCAAATGTAATTACGGTCCATTTGTATCAAAAGCTTAATTTTTGTGGCGATGTATCTTTATTAGGGCGGCGCCCATCCGCGACTACCCATCCATCAATCTCAATCCGCCCACGTCATCATCCATTATGATTTACCGTCCCCGCCCCCGTCCCCACCCCCGCCCTAGCCGCCTAGACTACAGAGCACATCACCAATAATAGCCACACACAAACACCATCAGTGATCATCATTGATATCTCCTTTGAGGTATAATGGATTGATTGCTTGAACAAAAAAGCAAAATATAATGTAATAGACACGGCCGGTGGTTGAAAAATACTCCATTTATTTTAAATAAAAATCACGCTCAATCATCAAAATGTTTACAGTATTGTTACTGGGTTGAGAGTCATATTTTGTTAATTATGCCCAAATAAATGTAAATAAACGTAAATGTTCGATAAACCAACTTAAATGTGGATACTTCTGTACCAACTCGATATATATAGGTAGTAGTTTCAAAATTTTGTTAAATTATATGGTTGTCAGATGATGGGCGGAATGGGGAATGTTGTAGTACATCAAGTGGCCACTTAACCCCCAATGCCAATGACAGGTCATAAGCCCTGTAATCGCCTTGATAACCCACATTTGTTTCCAGAGTTTCTCTGTCTCTGTTGGGATATCAATAATAAATGTAAATGTATTCAAAATATCCATGAACCTAAATCGGTATATTTTTACGCTCAAGGCGAAGGCATAGTGCAGATGAAAAAAGCAGTACCTATTATCAAAATATTGATGTTTTTTGCACATGTTTGTCGCCAAATAATTGTGTTAGATGAACTTGCCTAGACAAAAAATTTTATGTAATAGAAAAGAAATTTTCCGTTGAATAATTTGAATTTACATAATATTGATCACTGGTTGATTTCTCAAGTACTCACGTCTGGTTCGGATAACAATATTCGTTCAATGTATTAGCAAACTCAGTCCGAAATTCAATTATCCATCGTAAAACGTGCTTTATCCCCGATACACTCACTCTATGGGCGCAGTGCTGGGAACAATAAACTCATAGTTCGTGTTTTGTATTGGAAATATCTCTTGTATGAAAATATTACTACAGAACTAACTCGTTTCTTGGATATTGAATGCACAAAAGGTGCAATTTTCCAGTCGCACGACTCCCTCCCAAGCTAGATTAGCTTCGCCTTACAATGCCCGATATTACAATGCTTCCTGGAATCGCTGGAGTTTTGTCTAATTTAATCTGGCTCAATATTTCCTATGAATGGATTACTAAAAAGGCTGACTACTTATTACAAGAACCTCAAGTACTATTATTTAGCGATCAATAAATTGTAAAAGAATTATGATCAAACTTTTCACTTGTAATAAGGTATTTGTGAACAATTACAGTAAAAATAGCTCTCAGCATAAAATCATAATTAGAACATTACTTTTTAAACATTTACTTCCATGAAATTGATGATACTTTGTATTTTAAATACCTACCATATTTCCTACACATAACCTACATATTTATACTATGTAGGGTTTGTATTGGCGTGTTTAGATAAGAGTTTTTTTAATTCGAATCTTACTACAATAGTTAAAATTAATATTATTAAAGTGCAAACGGTACACAACGTTGGTGAAGCTGTACCAAAAATGTAAAAATAATACAGGAAATTGGGTATTTGTATTGCGGATACTATAGAGATGTGTTAAAAACAAAATGCTGCTTTCAAAAGTACAATGTACAAATTGCCAAGAACATAAAATTTTTCTTCATGCAAATGCAAAACTATGTATGTATAAGGTACTCATAGTAACACATTTTATGTAATTCGAAAACATATTGCAGATAAGAGTTTTGTATACCAAATAATATGTTTTCAAAACAACACGACCATTCTTTTTTATGACTTTAATTACATAATTCAACATTTATTTGGTAACTACAGATAGTATAGGGATATGCTAGCTTATATTATTTACTAAATACAATAATTGTATAAATGCCATTCATTTCCATGGATAGAAATTCCAACCATGCCTTATATACTGTATAGTTCAACAGATTGCTAGAATGTGCCATTTATACCCAGGAATTACTGGAAGATTCACTTTAACAAGTCACCCAGGACGGTGTACCAGATAGATACGGATTAGGGACGTGTCTTAAGGTCCTTTATGCGATGGCTATACTCTAGTTTCTGGTTCATGGGTTTTCAAAGTTTTACTTACAAGAATGGTTATATTACAGAAATGAAAATAATATAATGAAACCGTCAATACAGATGAAGATTTTGTGATGGGAATGAATAAGTCCAAGTATTATCACAAATTTTTGGAGAAACAATATATATTATTATACATTTTATGTAAAAAATATTCTTGCTATTTTATTTCAGTATCTAGGTACAACGTTTTACCTAAAAATCCCCATGAAAATTTTCTAAATTTTCCTTTAACAAAACAAAGGGCTACCAACGCATTACTTCTATTATTATCACTTATCTACACTTAATGGTGTATAAGGCATTAGATTAAGCCAATTTTAATTTTAAAAACTTAACGCAATCTATTTAATTTTTAAACTGTAAAATCTTACAGAAAAGAAGTATCTTTTGAATTTCTGATCAGTTTGATTGTACCATTGTGATAAATCGATTGATAGATACTAAATGCAATTGAAATTTAGCTGATCACACGATATTATTGTGCAAATAATTTGCTGACTACTCTGTACTCAGTACTCCTGGTATCTCTACCTCCCGGTTCGGTTTAACTACCGGGCACCAGGGAACCAGAACTGAATCGGTTCATGGTTCAACTCGATTCTAGCAAATATCCCCCGGTAATGGTTAAATGTACGTGCTTTGTACTTAGCGCAGAACAGAGCTACTAGGAATTAGACTCGATTGCAAGCGGTATCATTATGTTAGGTAGATATATCGTGTCGTGGACTTTTTATTCTAGCGATTGTCTTGAATTTACATTTTAAATTTATGCTAACAATAGATAAAATGCAAGGAAAGGTTTTTTTTAAATTAATAGTTTCATATACTTACCAAATAGTACACATACCAAGTATGTAATATGTACATTTGGTTGTGCATATAATTTTGATGAAAATTAACATGATTTTTTGACATTAAAAAAGCTTCAAAGAAATCAAATAAATTCTTAAAATTATTTTCAATTTATATATTTATATTTTAATGTTGTGCACACAGTGCTATGTTTGGTACAATGGACTACGAATTTTCAATTTGAGGTAATATATACAACATAACACCAATTACGTAGACAACACAATGTACAAGACAAATTTCTGAAGACGTGAGGTGAGCAAACAATAGTGGGTTATGTTATGTCATGTGTATGTTGTGTTGTGGTATGTGTGTGGAGTGTGGTGTACGTGTTGGGAAATCTGAATATTTACACGCAGGAGATGATAAGTAAAGAAAAAAAGGATACCGCCGTCCTGGCAAACCGTCGATGACCATCCTACGGATGTATTCGGCGGAGCTGATGGATGCGGGCCTGACGTGGGTCCGCATAAATAGCACATCGAATTTTAGGAAATCAGTAAGATACTATTTTATAATCTTATTTCTCAGTAAAATTAAAATATAATCACAATTTTTCGTGAAAAATAATGCTTTATTATGCGTATGTTACAATAATTGTTATGAATTAATCGTTAATATAACTCAAATTACTTTGTTTGATTCAACCAGTTTTGGGTAAACCGTGTCGTTATTAGGACGGCAATGATAACAAGCAACAAAACGCCTTGAAGAGGGGGTGCGGGCATGATGATTAATTTCACCTTTGATTACAGTTTCCAAGGTCATCAATATTCTTCCTTAAACATTTTAAAGAATTGAAGCGGAGGCTAATCACCACTCGGCACCCTTAAAATAGGGATGTAGAGTGGCCCTGATTGGGGACCCCTAAATATTGAACTAAGGTTCTGAAGTATGAAGGGGGTAGAGGGCGATAGTTGAAATAAACTGTTATTAAAATTTGAATAGACCAAACATGACTCATCACTCTGATTTTAACTTCAATTTTAAGTTTGAGGGGTACAGTTGACTAAATGGGATATAAAAATAGCATATAAAATAAAACATATTATAAAGAAAGTATAAGTACCTTTGTAGCTATATATGGTGAAACAAAACTCGCAGTACGACCCGAAAAACTGTGAATCTACATCGTATTTGGAGTCGAATGTGTAATATGACTTTAATCTGAGCTTGAAATTATTTTTTTTCTCTACTCAAAAAGCTTTCATTAATATCGCCAATTAAGTTAAATTGCACAGATTCTTATTGATATGCAGTTTTTTTTGCTGTTTTATCTATAAATACTATTAATTTGACTAAATAAATTATATTTAAAAGGAAACTTCGTACTCAATTTTCTCAAAAATATCAAAGGGTCAAATAAAAAATAAAAAATCTACAAAATCGACTCGAAATATGACGTAGATTTACTGGCTTTCCGCTTGTACAATCAAGTTTTGTTATACCACGTATATTATAACGTTAGTACCTAATATTAAATTTCTTAATGGGATTAAACTAACACAAGCAATGTGAACAACTCTTCAAAGCGACTATTTTTTGGGTGAATATTTTATTCCGCTTCTAGATGTAGTAGATAGAGCGTTGAGCTACCATGAATGAGGTTGCGGGCTCAATTCCCGACGGGGTATTGACGTATGGACGATGAATATATATGAATGTGATTTTTTAAATAAAAATATTGTTAGACTGATGGAGAGAGCGTAAGACTAATCATCTTGTTTTTATGTAATACATTATCAAGATTCAATGCACTTGGTGTACCAATGTAATTCCCTATGAATCATTGGGTTCGGCTGAGTCTAAATATTTTAATATTAATATCATCACTTTCATCATTTCCCTTACCCACACCACCCAAGAATGAGTCAGTGATCCATGGTATTATCATTGCGCTATGTATTGTCTATTGTAGTATACTAGTAAAAATGTTTTTTTAATAAAATGATCGTTTTAATTAAAACTTCATTAAGAGTAAAAAGTAAAAGAACGAACATTTTACTATGTCTTATTTTAGTACGCTTTCAGTTTCCTCTTTCCTTTACCCAAACTTCAGTCGGAATCGCTGGAGGGGTTTTCCTTACAAAACTATACGGAACTGCGACATCCAATCTGGGATGAAAAATTCAAAAGGCGTCATTAGCTGCAGTATTTTACTCGTTAGCTGCAAATTAGGGGAATATTGAACCATTTCATTGAAATTGGAATCCAATTATGTAAATGTTTTTCTCTAAAAACTGGGGGCGGATAGAATTATGCTAAATACTTAAACGTAGAGAGTCGTGAAACAGGAACAGGCATTTACATGAAGAATGACTCCTAATGAAATCTTAAACTTGGCAATCTTAGTCACTCATTCGGAAGAATTTTAGTCAAATTTTCTCTAAAATGGATTTTATGTTCTTACCTATTTTATTAAATTCTTAATTAAATCACTCATTCCATAAATGAAGCACATATTAAAAAAAAAAAAAAAAAAATTAAAATCTTAAGTTTACAAAAAATCAACTTAAAAAACGATTTGATTTTCTTCACACTTTTTCTTTGATTAGATCTATATTTATTATGCAAAAGTAGTTCACAAATTTACTGATTATAAAAAAAACTCATCTTGTGGATATGAGTATACATATATGTATGTAGTTTCCGTATAATGAAGGTGACAAAAGTGAATTGTCTATCGCAGAGATAGAAATTTGCTTCACTCCATTTGGTCGACAATTAAGGTGGATTCATTAATGAACGTGGAACTTGGAATGCAATCACGTTTTGATGAAGCAAAATTTTAAGGTAAGGCTTAAATAATGTTTTAAATATTTGCCATCTCATAACTTTTAATAAACTTTGACTCTTGAAAGCGATAATTGAAAAAAAAAATTAAATACAAAATACTCAGACATGTCATTTTTTCAAGGGAAAATGCAGTTATAATTTTTACTTAGTTTAATCATACCTACCTTTAAAATTTGTCAATGCGTGTAAATATTTTTTTATGAAGTGCACTATACGTACGAGTTCAAAATACAAGCATTTGTGCATCATGCATTGTACTGAACTTTTCAATCCGCGTAATTACCCCGATATCAGTTCCAATATCGCGAGAACTCGAATCCTATCGCCCGATCTCGAATCTTCGATCTACGCGTGCGGGACTTTTGTGTCCCCAATCGACAGAATGTTTGACACGGGATTACCAGTCCGCCACGTGGTGAAGTTTGCTCGGGTCCTTTGTGAATCTGCCCCTCGCACGTGGACTTACTCAGAGCAATCTGTCCACGTGTCCTACAGAGTTATCTGGCCAAATACAAGATGGGGTGGTAATTACATCGCCATGGTGTTCTCTGCTTCTTTTTCTGTAATGGATCAGAGAATTTTTTTTTTTTAATATACGTGCTGTGGTTCGATCTGCATTAATAAAGGGAGTTATTCGAATGCTAATAAAACATATTTTAATCGAACGTATGTATCAAAATCAGTTTAAGATAACTTCAGGCATAAGCGTTATCAGTAATCAGTCATCATTTTATTATGATCCATTACAAAAAAGGTTTGTGAATGTGGTAATGAGATTTTGAATTAGTATGAAGAATGTAGGGCATGTAAGAAGTCGGAATAATCGACGTGCGTGCATGAGAAAATGTATGAATGTGGAGGAAGCAAGAGAAGTATGCCAGGACAGAGTGGTGTGGCGTTCTAATCCTCTCTGCCTACCCCTTCGGGGAAATGGCGTGATGGTTGGTTAGTTAGTGAATGTAGTACACTAAATTAACTTGTTTTATGTATGTTGGTTTGGCCATCATTGATACTCTCTGGTATAGGTAGTTCGAATTCCTCTCCAAAATGTATCGCCTACCTTCACCCAATCCATTTCCGTTTTGTCACCTGTTATCCAACAAAATTCAGTCTCGAATATTCGCTCAGCGCAGCAACGTTACTCTACCTCGCAACATCCGTCCTTCTCGTGATCCTGATCTTTATTCGTTCTATCCACCCTCGTTATACCCTCGTGATACTCGTCATCCATCTCCAAGCTTCCCAGATTCCAATTCCGAAACCCCTCGACCAAAAGTGAGTAAAGTGTGCTGTGCCCCCTCGTTTGTGTCCCGCCGCGCCAGTTCGACGTGGTGTTCCAGGGTATTCCAGGATACTTCGCCCTTCCTGGTGGTCCTTCATCTTCATATCCCGCCCTTGAGTCCAGCTCTGGTAAGTCCTCTTCCATTTTCCGATCCTCGTTCGGACGAAATTACCAGAGAGTCTCATCGTGGCGGAACCATATGTAGATGAACTTTTATAGTAAGTCGATACAAAAAATAGGCTGTTTTATTAAAGTGAACACGGATATTTCTAGTATTATTCAAAAGAATATTCATAATCGCTTACAAGTATTAAATATTTGTAATATAAAAAAATTTCAAGTAAATACTAAAAATCCATATTTTTCTTTGAAGTATCAAGCATGAATAAGGTAAAACTTTAATAAGCTGCCTTCAAAATACTAAGATAAAAGTAAAAAAAGAAATAAAAAAGCTAATGGCAACTAATTACTAAATCCATGGTTAAAAAGTGTTCAGGAAAATGTTAATATTTATTATGACTTAATCCAATGCTGTTGTATAAATCTTTATCGGTCCATAAAGCGGTAAACGAGAAATCCTTTCAAGGATTTCAGTTAAATAAAGTTAACGAGAGAATCCCCGAATAAGTGAAAAGTTTATTTGCTGCCCACCTTAATGGGTAGCATTATCAAATAATTAAACAGCCAGTTTGGAAAATCTCCAAGGGATGAAAACGGGGAAACATTTAATATGGATGCCGTGAATAGAGCCTTCGTTGTTCCGTTTGCAATTTGGTCCAACTTATAAGGAATATTTCATCGGTTAATGGCCAAGTAAGCTTAGGTAAGAACATTAATTTAATACGCCTAATCCAAATATTTCAGATTTAATCTTATTCCGTGAAGTTATATTCCTAGATAAAATAGAAAAAACAGCTTTCCAGATTTTATCTGGAATTAAATATTTATAGTCGCTGTTTAATTATTTTCTTTTAAGCTTATTACAAAAGTTCAGGAGGCTAGATAACAAAGAGAAGCAATACAACATTTTGGGTCGTGTTCAAATACTTGCACACTTGCTCGAATATCCATATTCCTGAATTTGAAAAAATTCTACCTCATCTCTGTAGGGTTATAAATAAAAATATATACCTACTCCCGTCTTGGGAGAAAATCCAGATTTGTGTGCAAGTATTTGAACACGACCCAAAATGTTGTATAAATTATCTGGTCTAAATATAAGTAAAATAAATTGCAGAGTCATCTGCAGGCGATTACTAGTACTTAATTTAACTCGTCAGAAGAGTCTTAACTACATAAAAATAAAGTAATCTGCTATTAAAATACTTAACTTCAATATCAATGCATAGATGGCGCGTTCAACTCGCTGGTGGATGATTCTTGTTTCGTAGCATAAATACAAAATCAAAAATGTTACCTGGTGTGAATATTCGCTAATAAGCGGAATGGGGAATGTTGTAGTACCTACATAAAGTGGCCACTTAACCCAGCCAATGACAGGTCATAAGCCGTGTAAACGCTCGAATATCCATATTCCTGAATTTGAAAAAAATCTACCTCATCTCTGTAGGGATATAAATAAAAGAGAAGCAATATTTTAAACTCCCTTGGTTGAGAAAAATCACTCTTGATTCCTGTGGTCTCATCGGGATTAAACTCGGATCCTCCGAATCGTGGATCCCGTGTCTTAACCATTACGCTACGGAGACCAACACGTTATTAAAAAAGAACACTAGAAACAATTACAATATTCTGAACGAGTTTTAGATAAATGTCTTGAATTCCAAAATAAAATATGAGATTTTTCTACCAAACCAAGTCACGTGTTTCAACCCTATTTTACGTTATCTCCCAAACAAACCATTTTTCCTTGAAAATGTAAAGTAAGCGATAAATAAAAAATCAAATATACGCACATTGAAACGTTCAACCCTTCGCTTTCTAGCTGGCCTATGCTGGCTGAATACTAAGTTGGTTTGGCTTACGGCTCACGGCCAGTAGGATGGCGGACGACACGACTTGCTTCTTGCGTACAACTAAGACACGAAGTTTAATATACTTAGTGAACACAGCCTGTTTGCAAAGACAATAAAAAAAAATTACTATTTAAAATGTTTCTTTGAGGAAAAAAAAGGAGTTAAGTCTCAAGTTTAGTTATACATATTTTTTCAATTAAATATTCAGTTAAAAAAAATGTACTATAGTCGTATATGTATTTAGGTGTGAGGAGTTTGTACCGTGTCGCAGTCGGAATTTGGAATTACGTATGCCTCTCGGGAGCCTAACCATACATGTCTTTTTTACAGGTTCTCGGCGTCCTGGACGTCCTCACCCGACAATCCGTCGGCAGCTTGCGTCAGAGCTGCGGGACGTGAAACTTATTTGCGAGGATGTATGAGAACAACTGGCGGCCGATCGCTTGGCTTGGAGACAGTTTGTGAAATCCATATGCTCATGATAATGATGATGATGTAATAGCTCCTCACATCAAATTATAATAGCTAATATGAATGCTCAGCAGGTAGGTACGTTACTAAGTGCATCTACGCGCGTTATTACCATATTATGACTTTAATTATTATTAGGAGATTTTTTTTAAATTTGCAGTGTTATTGTATTAACCACCCTATACGATGTGGTGCAGGATGCAAGCAACATATCACTACAAACCGATTTCATGTATTGTTATTTATTCCTTTCTTTAGGGTACGTTCTACAGGGGATGGACTTCCTAGAATTTAAAGAAGCACGGAAATTGTGCAACGCGACATCAAAATATATATAAATATTTAAAATCATGTACCTATCAAAATGCACCTTTAGATGCGGAGCAGAAAATAAAATAAATAATACATCGGTCAAATGAATTTCTTTATTAAATCGTTTTCATAATATCAATTTCACATTATTTATGAGAAAACTCTCTCAAAGAAATCCAATTAACGTCATTAGCGTAGAGCCTCTGAAAAAAAAAACAAAATTGGTAAACAAAGTCCCATAATTAATTAATCTGATTAATTTATTTTCAAATCAAATCAATCAGCCAATCTTTGTAACTTTGTACAAGGTAAGGCAGAAATAAACTTTCAAAAAGAGATGCCCGATTTACGATTTCTCAAATAAAATTTTAAGGCGAAATTTTAGAAGTAATTTTCTCAGCTAAAGGCTCTGATGAAGATTTTCAGAAGAAGTAGAAAGTCGTAGATTTATGTAGGAGCTTTTAGAAGTAAAGATGCTTTACCCATTCATAAAAATTATGACGCTGCATTCATTTTACGTCTTTTGAAATATTTTTAAAACTTTTGTAGCTTTTTCATGTTCTGGGATGTAAACTAAATATATCAATTTTTGGGGCTGCTTTCAAATAGTCGGATATAACTGTGCCAGAAAGCAGAAAACAAGTTGTGCCGAAATGGGATTCGAACCTAGAGATAGTCTTAAAGCTTAAAGTAACTTATTATTATTAGTACAACTTTAAGTTTAAAAGCTTATTAATTAATATAAAAAGTTAATGGTGTCACAAAATATGTTTTGCACATCGTACTTCAGTACAGATACTTAAAGTTTTACCCGAGCGCATTTTTCATCAAAAGTTATATTGCTCGGCCATCTTGTAAAACATAAATTTTATTACTAGGTTATCGCCTAAATCAATCTAGCGGCATATTGCCGGGACGCCTTCATGCAAAAAATGATCGTGTCAAAGTTGTGAAGTTCCCGCCAACAGAAATGGCAAGTCGGGGTTTCCAGTTCCCACACCACCTCCTACAGTGACTAATGTTCTATGTTCCACAGTTCCACAACTTTCGGCCAATTAACCAAATTCTTGACACTGCCATCTGCCGGCTGATCCTGTGAAATTATGTACCTAGTACCTAGCACCAGCGAACGCTAATCTGAGAATTTAATAAACATGACGTTTTATTGTAACGATACTTGGTAGACATGTTAATGTGTCACAACAAACAGTTGAAACTAGAACTGCTGGAGGTATTAATTATACTCGCCCTCTCACTAGATTGACGATGGCACAAAGGAATCACACATTTTTAGCCCCTAAATTTTTCAATATATTGCCAATAAACATAAAGACATCCAAAAATTTAAATACATTTAAGAGAAATATACATGATTGGCTGATGCATGGGAGTAGGGAAGAGGTGGCAGATCTATTTAAAGTACAATCTTGATTAAGAGAAGCATTTTATAGGAAAATTTCAATGTATTTACTTATGTTTGTGTATTTTTATGTTTTATTGTTAACTTTTGTTCAGTTTATTGTTTTTCTTATTTTTTTATTTTTTTATTATATTTTGTTTCCCTGTCATTAAATTAATTTAATTTAGTTTTATTACTATTGTTATTGTTTAATTATTAATATGTTAAAATTTTCAAAAAATATACATACATGTTCTATTTCATTCAACACGGGGTTAGACCTAAAGAACTGAAATATAAACATTCCAAACTGCAAAAAATGTTAATGTAATGAAACGTAAATACGATAAATAAACGATAAATAAAAATCCAAATCGCACAAAGTGGTTTTCAATAATGTTTACATACTTGAAGACTACAATAGAATCTGATTCAATAAAAAACACTCGGGATGTCTGAAAGATGACATCTGGATAAATCAATACACGAGAACAGATAGTAAGGTCACAATTTACAAAACCTGTGTTCGCCCTATAATGATATACGGAGTTGAAACAAGGGCGGACACACGAAAGACCAAATCCATGCTGAGAGTCTTGGAAACTCTCAGGAAAAGGATTAGAAATACCCAAATTCGGGCAACTTGCGAAGCCCAGGATGTTGTCAGGTGGGGAAAAGAAAGAAGATGAAACTGCCGTGCACACGTTGAGAGAATGGACGATAGTAGAATAGCCAAATCCGTGATGCATCTTTGCCCACCTGGCCGCCGACTTCCTGGACGACCTGCGAAAATATGGAGGGACAGTTGGGAGTCGATATATCCCAAGAGGGAGCATCGTATAAGAATAATACAGACCCAAAATATATATAATTATTAATACAATTTTTTTATTAAAAAAAAATAAATTAAACAACTAAAATAAAATTGATTACTTCCTGAAAGTGACTTTGAGATTCGTCTATTAAATTTCAATTAATGGAGTTGTTAAAATATATAAACAATATCTTAATATCAGTTTCCAAGAACGAACCAGGTTTATTTTCAAATACGGCTTAGCTTATATTACAAAAGTTAAAAGTTACGATCGAAGTTAAAATTTAAGTTAAGCATCCTCCAAAAAATTTGAATGTAGTCATTAAAGATCCTGCTATAAAATTAGAATAAAAGTTCTGGCCGTGGTTTGAATTTTCAATATTAAAGCTGTTACGATGTATAAAATATAGAGAGCCAAAATAAAATTACAGGTAGGAGAGTAAAATTGTTAGGTAAGTACTTAGCTCAACTTAATTTACCAATATTTATCGATAAACTTAATACACTACTATTACTACTTCCCCTATCTGCAACCGATGGTGCATAAGGCAATGCATCAGTACACCAAGTGCAGTGTATCTTGACTAAATTTAACGTTAATGTACAAATTTTTTTCTCTCGTTTTAATGTAAGACATTAAGACATTAAACCGTTTAATTATTCGTAACAATCCCTTCATAAGATATTGTAAAAAAATTACAAATATTTACATTATATATTTTTTTTATGGTCGCTTACCTAGTACCTAGAACGGATACCAGTTCGATTGAAAAATGATTGTAAAAAAAACAAAATGCGTAGATACCACCAAAATTGTTTCAGGGAAAATTTACAATAAGTATTGAAAAATGTTCTACACATTTTTCAAAAATAAATTACAAAACACGTGAATCAATTCCCAGTTATAAAATCATAGCTAAATTTACTGTGGATACTGGGTATTGAAATAAATAAATTTATTTACAAAAAAGCCTATAAATTTGTAACATTTGGTTCTCGTACAAGGACCCTTAACCCCGCCGCGCACGGATGTATCGCAGCCAGTGGCAGATGATAAACGACACTTCTTGTTCGGACGCGCAGATGTCGCAGTGTCTAAGTAAAGTGGTAAAGTACATGGCGGCTGCCCTACTCATAAGTATAAACGCAGTAACCCATTTAAAAAATAATCGTAATTATAAATACATCGTGTTTTCAAGAGCTCCCTTTTTTATTGGAGAGGCACAGAAAAAAACAAAACGTGTGTACGAGTACATAGATCTTAGAAAAGATAATGTATGAAAACTGTATCATATTAAATAAATAAAAATGTAAGATTAAGCTTAATAATAGTACTAATATTACTGCTATTGCTACTGTTTTCCCCTAGTCTCACCTAGAAGTGCATAGGAAACTCCTTTTTAATACCAAGGTCTGTGTATGTAACTCCCATTTTTTTTAAAAAGTCTGCATAATTTTGTTACATCAAGACAATATGATCAGTCTTCAAATGTGAAATATTTTATGTGAAAAGTAACATTTGAATAAATATTGAATATTGACCCCGCCGGGAATCAAACCTGCGACCTTATAAATGGTAGATCCAACGTGTTTACCTCTACACTACGAGTTAGACCAATAAATATACTGCTATATACCGTGTCCTATGTACGAAAAGGCTTAAATACTACGTTAATGTATGTAAGTACCCATATATGTATGCTTTTAGATAATTTAACCAATTTTTTTTCCAATGTATTATGTAAGAGCCCTACGGGCGTAAATGTAAATGTAATAAAAAATTATCAAAAGGCGCCGCACTTAGTATAAAAATGCAGTTTCTTGATAAAATGAAATGAAATTAAATAACTACGAAAACAAATGATAAAAGTACGACATATGGTCAGCAGTGCTTATCCAGGACATAAAAAAATTACCGTACCTATAAAATACGCAAGTTAGAAAGTTTACGCATTTAGCTATGTCAGATAATAATTATTATTATCTTTAACACATGTAAGAGAGGGTGTTTACAGTTAAAAATGTTTAAAGAAACTAAGTTTGATCTACAAAAGAAAACACCAACGTTCAGAAACAATGTACCGTTTATACATATACAATTGATGTAATATGAAGTTTTCACAACATTATTGATTATTTATTTGCTTGCATTTTTTGGTTAAAACGTATGTATTCTTATTTTTGCTATTTGTTGTGGGTACGCGGGCAAACTATTAGGGATACATCGTAGAGATAGTAAATATTATCTGGAATAATGCATACTGCTCCCCGCTACTATTTTTAATTTTAGAAAATACGGATTAATGTGTTTATATTTGAGGCAGCCAAAGAACAGTGGTGGCACTTGTCGCCACAAAGCCGAAGACCCGTGTTCTGTAATGAGAGGCAGTGGCGGCGGAGGACTTGACCCCGAAACTTGCAACAATCATTATTGATGACGGTTGATTCCAACAATACTTGCCACAGTTTAACTTGACTAAAGGGTGCTTTGTTGCTAACCTCTTGATAAACTTTAGGCGAAATGCCTGTAAAAACATGTGTGCTTAAAATTAACATATTTTACAATCGTAATGAATGGAGTAATTCAATTTTGATTTAGTTGTATTTTGTTGAACTATTACTGTGAGAGGAGTCGCTAAATCTAATACAAGTTTTGTTTGCAAATTTCGAACAAGACGATGTTGTTGATTTTATAAATATGAAAAAAAAAAAAAGATTTTCAGAAAAGTGACATTCTATACTATAATAAAAAATATTACTGTGTCTGAGTTACCCACTACGTCATCAATAGGCATCTACGTCATCACTAGACATCTACGTCACACGTTTCGTGTATTGGCCTAAGTGCTGGAGTCTCTAGACGGTGAAATTTGATAAGTGGTGTTATGAATTAACTATATAAAGCGTATATTTTTTAGCGTAGCTTTTCCAATGTTTGCAAGCCTATTTTTTTACTATTGTAAATAATATTTTATTCAATATTGTTATGAGAATTCGGAACCCAACCCGTTTTAGTTTTTATAAGCTTTGAAAAAAAACAGTTGCTTGTTTCTTATGGAAATCTGAAAAACGTTTATTTTGTACTGATAAATAATAAGATATTTTAATATACATTTTAGGATGGTTTTAAAAACTAAAAAACATCACATATTCTACTTTAAAAACTATTTCCAGGGAAATAGGCAGACGGATCTTTAGAAATAAGTAGGTTTTTTTTTTAAATCGAAATATTTAGCATTTTAAAAATCAGTCTGAATATAGAAAAGTGATTAGCTTCGAACATGAATACAATAGAAGGGGCGTTTCCTTAAAAAAAAGAATAAAAAAATATACGCTTCCTAGGGTTAATTTCACAACACAATTTATTATCAAATTCCACCGTCTATGGACAAAATCACAAAACGTGTGACTTAGATATCTAGTGATGACGTAGATGACTTTTGATGGCGTAGTGAGTGACGTGGCGGTTAACTAGACACCTCAGACACGGTAGTATTTTTCAAGTATGTTTTTCGAGTATCACACCTCTGAAATTCTTGTTCAAAGGGTATTTAGTGAACTTTTTTCAAAAGAAAACGAAGTTGGAATATTTAAAAAAATATTTTAGTACTAGGGATAACTCCTCGAAAGCTGTGCGATAAACTATTATGTAAATCTCCGATTTGTTCGAATCACCTAATTAAATATTATATTTCTTTTCTACCTATCCTCAATGATTTTTAAAAAAAAATCATTTTCAGTTCAAACCAAAAGTTCCAAATTTGCGGCAATATTTCAACTATGTATATTCTTTAATTTGATTTAAAATTACGATTCACCGAAGCGTTTTTACATTACGTTTCCTTTAAGCCGTAATAACACTTTGACAACTCGAGTAGAAGATTATGAACCAATGACACTTCACGGCTCTGTGGAATACAATCCAATAAGGCCATTCTTCATAAAAGATAATGCCATTTTTACAACAAAGAAAAAGCACTTTTTTACCTTTCCAAGCCCCGGGGAATCCACCTGAACATTAGCTGTACTAATGTGACAGCTTAACAGCCGCTCGCCTGAGAACTCGCAATCTAACTTTTATTCTGAATCATTGTCAGTCGCAAAATGGTAATATCGCAAAAACACTAGGAAAAGGAGGCCGCAATAGCTTTGTTCGTGTGTTTCAATTTTTTGACGCTGAATTTGACGAATTTCAGTCTGCACGAATGCTTTTTTTGGTATTTTATTTTTAGACAGGATAAGGACTGGCACCTAACTAGGGCCAACAAGACAGCAGAATACTAAGCTTTAAGGAATATGTGTCTTAGAAGAATATTTAGGTGTGCGGTGGTTTACTCTGTAAGGAACACACTGAGGTTGGGCAAGGCGTGGACACAGCAACCCTTTTATCTACTGTCATCCGGCGAAGGCGTTTCGACTGGCTGGGCCATATAAGTATGCCTTCCGATAGCCTTAACCATGCTTTCCTATTTTACAAGGCATCAGGTTTCGGCGTCCCGGTCGTCCACTGTTGACTCAATTCGTCTGTGCTTCAGAGCTGCGGGACGGTGGACTTGACTTGGGAGGATGCGCGGGAGCTGGCGGCCGATCGCTTGGCCTGGAGGCAGTTTGTGGATTCCATATGCTACCACATGGGATCCGGATATGGTATAATGAATGAATGAAATAAGGTCTTGGTAAAAGAATATTATTCATAGTTTTTTTTGTAATATCTTGTTCCTATTACCTCTTTCTAACACTTACATGTAATCATCATGTAAGATTTAAGAGTTTTGATTAAATAAATAATAAACATTACTGATATTAACAAGTTTAAAAATTTGACATATTTGGTTATCAGACGATGGGCGGAATGGGAAAATGTTGTAATACATCAAGTGGCCATTTAACTCAGCCAATGACAGATCATAAGCCCTGTAAACGCCTATTAATAATCTATTGTACTTATGAAAGCTTTTACTAGAGTGAAAAAAATAAGCTAAGATTCAAAAGTCACATTACACATTCGACTCCAAATATTATGTAGATTCTCCAGTTTTCGGGTTGTACTACATGTTCTTTTCATCATCATCATCAAATCATATCCGCTCTCTTATTATTTACATTATTTACTATAAGTATAAATATTTGCTACCTACGAAAAAAATATATTGTCAATGAATCATTCAGAATTTATAATTGTATCTCACCTAAAGATAAATGTAAATTATAGAAAGATAAAAATGAATTTTATTTGCAAAAAAGTGGCTTGATGGGATGGGCTCAGAAAAGTGTCTTGAGATGGTCACATAGTCACCCCACCAAAATAAATTATATAAATTATATATACTACCTACAAAAAAAAAGTATTGTAAATGAATATCTCAGCACGGGACTTGCCGAGTGAGGTATTTCGAAGGTTAAAAAAAGTAAAGTAGATAAAATAAATATATATACATGTATATAAAATGCGATCTCTCAGGCGAATGTGTGGTAAGACTATGTATGATAAGTGTACAAATGTCGAAATTAGAACAGAGTGCAAGGCTGAGTATAAGCATTATCCACAAAATTAAGAAAGGGCTTTTACGATGGTTTGGTCATGTGGAGCGATGAGTGATGAAAGAACGGCTAAAAGAAGTTTAAATGCAAGTGGGCCTGGATGTAGAAGCCGATGAAGGCCGAAAAAGACATGACCAAGTACGACAAGTACATGAAGGTGGACATGTGAAAAATTCGGAATAATCGGCGTATGTGCATGAGAAGATGTATGAATGTAGAGAAAGCAAAGGAAGTATGTCAAGGACAGTAAGTGGTATGGCGTTCTATCCTCTCTGTCATTAGATAGTTAAAATTAAATAAAAAAATTAAAAAATAAAAATAGTGTTTATCGTCTTAAGGTATACGAATAAATCGTATTTTTACATTATTACATTTACACAATTACACAACGGTAAACGGTATATACGGTAAATACAATTACATTTGACTAAAGTGAAGATTATCTTGAAAAAAAATACGGACAATGGTCCATTACCAGCAAAAAGTATTTTTTCAATCTCTTAAAAGATCATTTAATTAACAAGAAAAACAACGCTTCGGAGGGGGGTGCGTTATCATCCCCTAAAAGTAAAAAAGTAAGTTTCTTTTGTAAAGAAACTTTATTTGTTTTGATA
The DNA here is from genome assembly GCA_022494985.1 of Micrasema minimum. Lineage (NCBI taxonomy): Eukaryota > Metazoa > Arthropoda > Insecta > Trichoptera > Brachycentridae > Micrasema > Micrasema minimum. The sequence continues at coordinate 26,913 of JAGVSP010001537.1, forward strand.
GCATTGTTTTCACGAGCCTTCGATTAACTTAATTCAGCTTAAAACTAGGAAGAAATACCTTAAACTTTACCGTTCCTACTTGATGATTCCATTTGCAGACATGATTACGTTTTATTAATGGAACTTAAATGGAAAGTGGAGCTATTATCCAGAGATAATGTGGAATAATAAGATTTCTGGATCCTGGAATAATTTGGATTTCCAAAGTGGAACTACAGTACATTATAAACTTATTACACTTCTGTCTTTTTTGTATTAAACATAAAGCAATCCGCCAATTTAGTGTGTAGGGCGCAAACATAATCGCGATTTAAAAAAATCTGATTTTTATAATAATAAATTCAATGCTCACAATATCTAGCCAATGACATTATAAATAATAAAACCTGTAAATTCTTGTTAATCAGTTTGATTTTTACCCAAATAGCGTTTATCTTTGTTGAGACATTATATTATCTCAATGACACAACTGTAGATTTTGTTTTTTTTTATTTCACAATCTCAACAGGTCAGGAGGCCCAATTACAGAAGAGACCTACGTCACAAACACCCAGGATTGAGATAATCACTTTTAATTTTTGTGTTCTCACTGGGAATCGAGCCCGGGAACTTCTGTATCATGGATCCAACGTCTTAGCCATTACGCAACGGAGGCCGCCAGTAAGTTAGTTGGTTAGTAAAATTTTGTGTTTGAATGCAAGAATGTTATTTGTAAAAATAGAAAAATTGTGAGGTTCGTAGAAATGTCCTTATAAAAATTAATCTACATGAAAATGTACAGAATATTTTCTCAAAACTTCATTAAATTAGTAAGAAAAATACTTTAAAAACAGTTTTGTTTAAAAAAACTTTTAAAGCTGGAGGGATTCTTCAGACACAATTAGATAAAATAGTTGGCTGCCTACGTTTGATAAAAAATAATCGAAATCAATTATCTAAAAAAGAAAATTGAGTATTCCCGGGTTTTGTATTTTATTTCTTACGTGTTTATGGAGCAATAAATAATTTAGTGTGAGATTTTCTTTTATACCTAGATAAGCAACTTTTATATGTCTTTTCCCGTAAATGCGGCATCATAATTGTAGAATTATGTAAGAAGTAGTCAACCCACAATACTAAATTAATACATTATATCGCATAGTCATCGCACTCAAATGAATGAACTTGATAATATAAACCAATCTCATTTCATATTCTTTAACCACAACGCCACAAGGCTGGTCGTATTTTTTTCTAATAAAACTTTTATTTTAATTTTTTTCCAATTAAAACGATTATGATTCAAAATCCCCCCCCCTTTGTTGAGCATATATGTGTTCCACAAACTGCCCCACAGGTCCACATCCCGATGTTTAGACTTAAATTGTCAAGAGTGGACGTTCAAAATAACGAAAATATGCTGTATTACAGGTTTTTATACAATCATCATCATCTTCATACCATATAAGACCATATCCGCTTCTGAGCATATGGATTCCACAAACCGCTTCGGAGCATATGGATTCAACAAACTGCCTCCAAGCCAAGCGATTGTCCGCCAGTTCCCGAGCATCCTTTCAGGTCAGGTCCACGTCCCGCAGCTCTGACGCAAGCTGCCGATGGGTTGTCAACAGCGGACATCCAGAACGCCGAGAACCTGATGCCTTAAAATATATTTTTACAAATAGTGTTTGAAATGAATTTGACACAGTTTTGCACAATAGTGCCGATGAAGTGCTCTATGCACCATTAGGTGCGGAGAAGGAAAAGTAGTAATAGTAGTAGTTTGCACAATAGTGGGTTGACAGTTTTATACAGAAGTAACAGCATCCAACCGGGCGGCTTTGTGTCAGGTTTGGCACATTTCTTATTGTTCGTCTTGGGCGGCATTTACATCGCGATCTGCCGCCATTAGTATTCAGGCAATTTCCTTTTTATTGAACTTTCTCTGCGAACTGCTGACGGCAGGGGCGGCTCGGGGCGGCGCGGGGCGGCACGAGGGCGATAGCGGCACGCGGGCGGCATACTCCGGCCCTGGAGGGCGGTGCAGACCCCAACTATAAAAAAGCGAAAATTAATAATTAAAAAAAAAAGAGCTTGCAAGTTTATTTTTCCTTATCTACATCCAATAGTGCTAAGGGCAATGGATTGATACACCACGTGCAACGTATATTGATATTTTTATTTTTTATATGAAGGCGAGTTTTTTTAAATACGAACCGGGTTGTGGTCTAGTGGTAGATTCGCTGATTCCCGATTGGAATCTTTATGTTCAAATCCCGCTCCACTACAAATTATTTTTGCTTTCTGGCACAGTTATTTCTGACTTTTTGAAAGCAGTACCAAAATTGAAATATTTGGGTATATTCTAAGAACTCAAATCGCTTCAGTTTCAGTCTAATATATCAAAAATGTTAATTCACAGAGTAAAAATGCATCTAATAAGATTAAATGCGGTGCAGTCAATCTAATTTTAAATATTTATGTTTCTGTTAAACCACGAAATCGTTTATCTCTTTTCTATCTTATTTTATCGAATTGCATGGAAAGAAAGGCTTATATTATTGATATCTCAACAGAGACAGAGAGCTCTGGAAACGAATGTGGGTTATCTAGGGGTTTACAGGGCTTATGACCTGTCATTGGCTGGGTTAAGTGCCACTTGACGTAATTACAACATTCCCCATTCCGCCTGTCATCTGACATCTGACAACCATGTATGACAAATTTTTGAAACTTGTATATATCTTAGCTGTAAAGAACTATCCGCTTGCGAGTTGTTATTTCGACAGATTTTCGAATTACTGACATCTATTGAGAATAAGTTAAAGTATTTTTTTTTGCCACTTAACCCAGACAATGACAGGTCATAAGCCCTGTAAACCCCTAGATAACCCACATTCGTTTCCAGAGCTTCTCTGTCTCTGTTGAGATATCGATAATATCTGATGTCAGCCCAGCATGGGTATAATCCAGTAATTTGTCTACAAGTATTTGTATTCATTCAAAATGTTGTTCAAAGAAAGGCTTATGATTATCGAGTTGATCAATTTGTTAAAATTTTTTATGTTCTGCAGTTACAAAGAACGATATGTTAACGATATAAGCTTTTAAAACAGTGTTGCAATGACAATTATCATACCTTCACAGCAAGATTTATTAAAAAAAAAAATTGAAAACCCTTCGGAGCCAGCTTAATGTATCACACATGAACTATTTTATACTGTGAAAACAAAATTTAAATACATTTTTCATATTGACCCTCATCGGGAATCGAAACCCACGACCTCATGCATGGTAGTCCAACGCGGTACCATTACACCGCGGGGTGTTTATTCATAAAATGCTAAATGGTTTTATTACCAGATTATTTTATGACAAAGGTTCAGTTTAACCGCAACACCCATGAGTATAACACCAGAATTAAAAATAATTTAAAGACAATCAATAGATCTAAGACATGTACTCAGAACAGCATAATGTACAAAGGATTCAAAAGGTATAATGAACTACCGGAGACCGTCAAACAAATAAACGGATCAAATGAATTCAGAAGCAAGCTAAGTAAAATACTAATGCCATAATAAATATTTATGTAATATATTAGCTGTAAGAATTTTTTATTTTTATGGCTAAATAAAAATGTACAAACAAACAAACAAACACCACGTGGTAGACCAAAAAAACGAACATAAACAGTTCAAAATGCATGTTTTCGTACTATTTGGGCTTCGTTATTTCCTAAATCTACCCCTGTTTACCACATGACCAGAATAAATTCAGAATAACCGTTCTCATTAAACGTACATCCATTTAGCCCTCTCACAGTTTCTTGTTAGTTCGGAGATTCATAACACAAGCGTGGTAACTGGTAACTTCTGATTCTAGCTGGTTACAGGGGCCTCAGCACGAAGTTTGGACGGAGAAAATTCACATTACTTTATTTTTTCCTTATTGTTTATTTGGCAATCCGTTAAAAAACGTAAGAAAATAAAATATTTTTTATATCATACAAATCACAGCATAGGGAACAAGAAAAAGAAATAGGATTTCTTCTTCTATACTTTGTGCTTATGGTCCTGGCTACTAAAGACTAGTTACTGGAAACTATTAGACGTTTTGCCATTCTTTGTTATTAACCCCACACTTTCTATTTCACCGCCAACACGGACTGCATACTTCATTAAACCCGGCGGATTTAGTAGCAAAAATTTTGAGAAAATCTTTAGGTACAGATTGATCTTGAACACAAGATACATACTATGGTATAGAAGTTATTTTACGCTAGGCTATCATTATAGAGGAAGAGGGAAGTTTATTTGGGGGTTCACTTTTTACAGGTGCTTGGTGATCGCATACATCAGACATTCTGATGAATGTAGGTCTGTTCGTACCTGATAACAATCTTCGACAAAGACAGCATCAATTGTTTTACTTACCACGATGCAGAATCATCGACATATTTCACAACAGTGCCAGTGGGTCTTCCTTTAGAAAAGCACTTTCTAAGTTTTAATTGCTAATATTTGCTATTTTCTTTCTACAGTTTGTCTCATATACAGATTTAGTATATTAATTATTGTAATAAGAATGCAACGCGTTTATCCGTAATATTCTTAATTTCTGAAATAAATAAATCAAATAAAATTTCTTTGTTAGATCAATGAAATCCACGGATGAACAAATATCTTCCAGAAAGAGATTCTTATTTCCAACATTTCAATCATTTTCCCAAATTCTAACTTTTAAGTGTTGGGAACAGGGGCTTGAAGTCATGAAATGAGACTTAGCCAAGCTCAAAATCTGTGCATATAATTTGAATTCAGGTCGATGAGCAGAACATATTCAGGTTGCAGCTGAGATTGCTTTAACGACTGTGACTTTCAGTATTAGACTAATTTTTATGCTTTTTATAAGTATCGAAGGGAATAAACAAAAATTATTAATGTAATTTTTATTTCACGTGTGTGTAAAATTCCTTATTTTATACAAGTATTCAAGTGATGCACTGTCTCCAGTGTGTACTTTTTCTTAATACACAAATTGTGTTTTTTTACCAAACATCCAATTATTGAAATTTTCCGTTACATCAGACAGATTTTTTTTTACAAATTCACAACAAACCCACAATTTTGTTACCAATTTTATTTTTTTGTAAACTTTAAGATGGCAATATATCACAATTAGTAAAATGTTAGTTACCAACTTCTGCGATATTATGGTCTTAATATGTATTAGTTAATATTTACATTTCCATGAGTCCTATTTAATTATTTACGACCTTCATATTAACGATTAGATATTATGATTTATTTCTTCATAAATTGGACGTTATTCTATTACAGTGAAATAGTGATTTAATTAAGCTTTGGGGAAAACATTTCAATTGCTCTCATTCCCGTAATTGTAAACTTACCTCAGAGTAAAACGTACTGCAATTTATGCTGCTCTGTATTCCGCGGGGTGCAATTAAATGGAATTATTTCAATTAGAATGTGCAAGGGTAGTTTGTAACCCATGAACATTGAACTGTATGTAAACAGAAATTACTCTGATATTTTGTCCCATTAACTCAAGATAAAGACAGATAACTTTGAGAGTAACATTACAGACAGTGATATTTTTTTAATGCTTATATATTTACATTAATTCAGAACGAATTTTTAAAACCATTCTTAGATTAATTTTAGCAGAAAAAAACACCTTAAAGGCTTGAAGGTCTATTAACAGAAGAAAATAAGACCTCAGCTTAAAAACCATTTAGATTTTTCTTGTTAAGAATCGAAGTAAAAATAATAGGCAAACGGGCGCTTTTGTGTGCCATATTCTTAAATAAAGGATGATTAAAGGATTTTATAAAAAAATATTTCGGAATCTCGGTCTTAATTGTGTTAATTATTAGTTTAATTGATGCAGATAAGAATGTTTATATCTACATCTAGTTTCTGATTAATGTAAAAGAAAGATTACGTAAATTTAATATCAACTCCATACCAGACCTTTTCAAAAGATTTGGGTCATATCAAAAGTAGCAAGTCTATAATATTTTCGTTTATTCACCTTTCCCAAACCACCTTTCTTCTATCATCTGCGTTGAGCCATAGAAACTTTCACAGAATTTGACCTTTGGGATCACATGACGTCATACTAACCTGAAACTTCAGAGGATTTCCAAAGGTTAAAAAGAATAACAACAGTTTGGAAAGTTTTGAATTCTAGTGTTGTTGATCCGTAGAGAATAATGGAAAATAAGTTTTATTCTTTTATTTGATACAAATATAATACAAATAAATTTATTATAAACTAAAAAAAGAGAATGAAACTATAATTTACTTATCATGTGAATAAAAGGTGCATTTTTAAAAATATAATACTTATTATTATAGTTTCTGGATGACGCGGACGCAGCGTCGACGCCGATGTGACATACGAAAAGCTGCAGGAACAGTTGGTGGGTAGTCGACATCCCTAGAGGCAGCGTTAACTGAGACCAAGGTCACAGACACTAACTAAATAACTAACTTACCATCACGCCATTTCCCCGAAGAGGTAGACAGAGAGGATAGAACGCCACACCACTCTGTCCTGGTACACTTCTCTTGATTCCTCCACATTCACACAACTTCTTATGCACGCACGTCGATTATTCCGACTTCTCACATGCCCACTCTCAAGCACTTGTTTTACATGAACATGGCACATTAACATCATATATTATTTAAGCCGTTCTTTTATCATCCATTCGCTCTACATGACCGAACCATCGTAAGAGACCTTTCTTAATTTCGTTGATAATGCTTAATCTCAGCCATGCATTCTGCTCTAATTTCGACAAACATAGTTTTACACACATTCGACTTAAAGATCGCGTTTCAACTGCATTCAATCTACTTTCGTCCTTCTTTTTCCAACTCCATATATCGCTTCCATACATAAGGGTTGGTACCAGAACTCCATTATGAACTGCCAATTCAGCCTCTTTTGATAAGCACTTATAAACTTGGCCAGATACTCAGGATCTGGTAGTTGATCCATGTGCATCACACGGGGATCCGATGTGCAATTATTATTGTAATGGAATGCCTACTTTGATATTTATTCTTTTGGCGTTTAGTGTCCCTACGTTTACGTAACTAAATATTAGTTGTCATTACCAATAAAAAAAGGGCCTTTAGAGAAAAAATCGGTGTGCGTCGGACCACACGGTGGAAGTTATACTTCTTTTGCCATTCTCATTAATATAAATGAAATATAAGACATTTTTCAATATTATTTATGTTTATATTCAATATATTATACGTGACTTCATTATTATATTATACACCTATATTATCATTATCAGTTATTTCTTCTATAATCATTCTTTATCTTTTCATAGAGAGAAAACCGAAGCCATTGCAAATTTTCTAAAAAGATAATTCGCTAAAATGACGCGTAAGAAGTAAATAAACAAAAGAAATGACAACTGTCAGACCAATACAAGCATCAGTGACTGTGGGGCCATTTTTTTAAGCGCCATTTTCTCTTAAAAAACGCTTTCTCGACCAACATCCCCCCCAAGTGTCTAACGGGCGCAAAGAAGTATAATTCTAAAAACGGACTGATTAAATAATTGTATTAGTGCATAACAGACTGCTTCTATTTATATTGAAAAATATTTTCCATGAGAAATGAGTGTGTGGGGAAATTAATAAACTTTCAGAATCTAACTGAAGATAATTATTTGAACGTTCTTTGTTTAGTAATATGAAAATTATGAGACGCATTATGAATGCTAATTATTCAGCGAGCGTGCTAAAATTGATTACGTACGTCTGTAGTTAGTTTGCTCGGGTAAAATACAACGTATATCTTGCAGTTCTCAAAGATTGAGATATAAATACTTATTTTATTTACTCATTTCAATAATTCTTTTAAAGCATACTTTACATATAATACAATTAAATTACAATATTAAATATAATCACTCTACTGGCTCTTACGCACGTTATACTGCCTTATTATTTTATGGTTGTATATTTAAAATACCATTATCCATATAAGCCATGGTATGATCAAGTGCAACTAATATTTAAATTTGGTCTTGTGAAAAGTCGTAATAATCGATGTGCGTGCGAAGGTATGAATGTGTAGGAAGCAAGGAAAGTGGTGCCAGGACAGAGTGGTGTGGCGTTCTATCCTCTCTACCTACCCCTTTGGAAAAATGGCATGATGGTTAGTTAGTTTAATTATCCACAAACTTGGTTTTAATACCATTATGCAAAAAATATCTTGGGTGGGATCACCAATAAGTGTCGGTAAAATATATCTAAAATATGCCGCGAATTATCGCGTCTATCGGCAAATTAAAAAATACTGAGCTTTAATTAATTTGTAGTCATAAATATATATATATTTTGTGATCCCAGTACTGATGTCTTGCAGCTTATTAATTAAGTTCACATAATTATACGAGTGTACAAGTTCTAAAAATTGGCAGATATGGTAATATTGAATGGGGAATCAGTGCAATGGGGAATATTGTAATATGTCATGTGGCTATGAAAATGCTCTAAAAATGCCAAGATATCTGTGAACCTTTTTATCTTTGTTGAGATATTTATACCGATTATGTAGGTAGTTTAATTAGAAAATACGTTTTGATCACATTGCAAATCATAGAGTAAAGTAGGCTTGTGTGTGATGTTTAAAGTTCTAGAACCTTTGAAATAATTGAGAGTTACGTAAGATCGAGTGACTTGATACAGAATATTATAGGTATGTTTGTGTATTCTGTGTTGAGTAATGCGAATGATTATGACATGCGCCATCGTGCGTTTGGAACTAAAATGTTTGCTTGGAGCAAATATACCATTAGTGCATTTCTGCACACATAGCATATCGTACAAGTAATGAACTGATGTTATATAATGTTGATAAAAATTCATAAATAATTAAGCACAAGTACATACAGAAATAATAAGTACAATTTTTTATTTTTTTTTATATTCCACTGTGAACCCACTGATGCTTGTATCTGATACTTGTTTTGATACAAGTATCGATACTTTTATTGATACTGATATTGAAGCCGGAATTAACAGTACCAAGTTTCAACACCGATAGCGCTGCAAGACAATAACGTTGCTCTTCTATGTCCCAGTGTTTTTCAGTGAAAATTGTGGTTTTTAAATTCTGAAAATCTTTTAAAAGAAAAATAAATAACAATATTATAAATAATAGTGAAAATCCCATATTAATTATCTAGAATATATGTTAGTTACTTTAGTTATCATAAGCCAATTGTGTCTTTCTTGGAATACAGTACGATTTCTAATGACCAACCAGAAAATGAGCAAGATGAAAGAATGATTATAGAAGAATTACTGATAATGATAATATAGGTGTATAATATAATAAATGAAGTCACGTATAATATATTGAATATAAATATATTGAATAATATTGAAAAATGTCTTATATTTCATTTATATATCCTGTCTGTTTGTGTGCGTGAGTGGGTGTATGAGAATGGCCAAAGAAGTATAACTTCCACCGTGTGGTCCGACACACACCGATTTTTTTTAAAAATATCTATCAGTTAATTCATTTTATCTCTATGTGTAATATCCATGGTCCCCCAATGTGCCAACGATTAACATTAACCTGAAGAGGGTAAAAAATATTTTGAAATGTGATCTTTTTTTTTGGTTCGTATATTTAAGAATTAAGAATTAAGAAGAATAATGAAAGAAAAAAAAAATTTTGGCTAAAAATTCATGAAGAATAATAAATCAACTGCGATTTCACTTACAATGGCTTTTTTTTTCAGTGATTGGTTTTCTGTGAGCCGTTGAAATTTTAAAGTGTATATAAATAATGCTGCTAAATTTCTGATATTCTTTCAACATTGACAGACTTTATGTACATTTTTATTTAAAATATAAATACTACCCGGAAAATCAAAGTGCACTTTTCGAAAAATATTTTATTTCCATTTGTCAGATTGCGTTATCACCGATCCATTCCTCTGAAATCCTAAAAGCCTCCAGCTGGAGGAAAATAAGAAGCCTTCACAGGGAGGTGTAAACACGCCACTTCCAAAGCTCACTCAATCCCCGTCAATCGTAACACCGGATTGGACAAACGCAAGTCTAAACTTTACGAGCTTTCAGACAACTTTAAAGGAAATGTGTCTTGAAGTTTACTGTCTAACGACTTTTCCGCTGATCGAAAGGGGTTTAAGAGTTTTTAAATGATGTTTGCTTAAGACACATTGGTTTATTGTCTTTCTCAATACACTTTTGAATTCAATATTGCAAGATACGAAAATGCAAAAACAGTAATTGGGATTAAATTTATATATATTTTTTTTATTGGAAAACACAAAAAATGTTTAAGTCTGAAATTCACAAAAGTGTCCGTATTTTTAATTTGGAAGTAAATTTGAATTGAAATATTTTTAAACTTGTACTAAAAACATTATTTATTTATTTCATGAACACGGTGGTACTCGGTACATTTTGAAACAAGAAGAAAATTAAAGATTAACAAAGTCGCATAAAATTAATATGTAAAAATAATTTCGAAAAGTGGAATTCGATTTTCCCACATTTTTGAAGTCCATAGAAAAAAAGTTTTACTAACGATAAAAAAATAGAAATTACATAAAAAATCCACAAAAAAACGTGAGTAAGAAACCTTGGCGTTGATTAAAATCCACGTGATTTGAAAAATTTGTTTACTCTTTTTACCTCACTTTCAAAGTAACTTTTCTTTACGGGTTTTAGAGAAGCCCGTAAAGTGAGCAAATGCAAATTCAACGTGATTTCATCAGGCTGACAAGCGATATGATGGAAGGGTGGAGCAGGAGAGGGTAGGGGGAGAAAATAAGAGGAGTGGGGGTGAAGGATGCAGAAATTGAAACGTATTACCTTAATATGGGGTGGCCGTCCGTAAATGCGCCGGAAACTTTAGTGGGTCTTATTACCATGCTAGTCTAGTCAGTGATAAAAATCATTTTGCCTATAAACTATTTTGAAAGGTTGTTATTATTTAAGCTTATTAAGTCGGTATAATATATAAATTTTTTTGTTAAAAAATTTTAAAAAAAATCATGATGGTCCAACATTTTGCATAATGTAGCGATGATTATACAGGGTATAACAAAACTCGTAGTACGACCCGAAAATACTGATAAGTCTACAACGTATTTGGAGACGATTGTGTAATATGACTTTTTAATCTGAGCATGAGAAAAATTTTTTTTTTTCTCCCAAAAGTTTTCGTAAGTATGTGACAAAGTAAAATTGCCCAAATTCTTATTAAAACGTGTTTTTTTTATATTTTGTTTTCTATATGGATAGTATTCATTTGACTAAATACAAAAAAACATGATATTTGATAACAATTTGCCAAAAAAACCGAAAAAAAATCAACTTCAGACTAAATTTTCTCAAAAACTATGGTCAAATAAAAAAAATTATGCTTGAAAATCGACTCCAAATTTTATGTAGATTCACTGGTTTCCCGCTCGTACATCGAGTTACACCCTTTGTTACACCCTGTATTTATGTATGTACGCTGTACAAGAGCCCCCTGAAATAGTTTACAGAATACAACCTTCTGCATATTCGTAATGGGAGATCTCAATTTTCAACGTAACTGGCTGCGGTTTATTTGAAATTTGATAACGCGAGTGCTCGTCTTATACACCTTATTACTGGTTTACAAAGGAATACTAAGGGACGGGAGAACACAATAATAACAGACAGACGGAAAGCTGCTTTACTATGGAGAGGACACAGTGAATGCATCCATAGACTTAGTAATAATAATTACTTAGGATACTTGGAAATTCACATAATTTTTGCAGACGTGTAATACTCGATTGTGTTATTCACCATCATCATTATTCAAGACTTTATATTATGGAACTACGTAAAATAAATTGACTGATTCATAACAATGCAATTTGACATTTCACATATGGATATTTCATTGGAAAATAATTACAAAAACTAGTGTTGGGAAAGAAACACAGTTCGTCATAAAAGCTATCTCCCAGCTGAAGTGGACATGGGCTGGACATGTGGCACGCCAGAATGAGGACCGATGGACGAATCGCCTGCTGAAACTGGAGATCTAGAGCTGCAAGGAGACCTGTAGGAAGACCACCAAGAAGATGGACAGATGACGTAAAAAGTACTGCAGATCCAGGTGGCAGCTCGAGGCCCAGGACAGAAAGCAGTGGACCAATATGGGGGAGGCCTATGTCCAGCAGTGGACGAACAATGGCTGATGAAGAAGAAGAAGAAGAAGAACTGACAGTTCAACAACTAGCCGTAATCGAAGCGTTCTACTACAATCTACATCCGAAGCATCAAACTACTTTAACTTAATGGTGATTAATTTTAAACAAACTACATCGGAAGCACTAACACAAATTCAGCACATAAAAACACCCGCATTTCCCGAAAGGGTGAAAAATTAATGAAAACTCGTCAGCACTTCTAAAAATTACACAAAAATAGCCCGAAGGTTGGTTAATTAAATCGCTACTGTCCTTCTAAAGACAATGCTCACGCGATGAGTATTATTAGGCGTATTTGTGAACATATTATCTGCCCAAGTGAAATGAAATTACACCAAGTTTGATAAATAATGATATTTTTCTTGAAGGGATTTTTTAAAAATAAAAAATCATTTCATTTCAATTTTTGATAACGTTCGATCATAGACATATAATTTTTTAATGTATGGCTAATAATACTTTTGCATTTTGTCATGTACATCCTAGGCGAGAACTTAGGATTCATCGAATTTACAAATATTACTATCGACCGTCTACTAGGACAGCCGCTCTGGTGAGATCATAAAATATAATCTACTTGTGAAAATTAGAATCTTGGTTTCAATCAGCTTCTCCGTGTTGTTAAAAAAAATTAAAGATCTTTAAAAAAAAATGCTTAGAAAGTTTTCCTAAAACCAATATTAAAAATATAAGGGCCGAATTTTTTTAAACTATTTATGCAGTACCCATACATTAAAAAAATAATCTTAACGCATTGAAAACATTTGAAAACCCCATATACCATTTTACGTCCTAAACATTGACATGAGAAATGTTAAATGAGGATATTTTAGTATAATAGGTTGAATAATAAAACAATGAACTACACGTAGTACGTCGTATAGCGTGCGACTTATCCGCGGTTTGTTCGACAAACTTTATTCCGACAACGGAACGTGTTAGTGCTCATAAATACAAATGAAAGCTCGACTGTGTCAGTTAATTTCAAATTTATTATCACAAGTGTTGTGTATCATTATTTCACTGGAAGGAGAGCTTAAAGCTACTTTAATTAATCACTACACAGAAATATGGGGGTATTAACTTTTGAAGAGGATTTAGAAAAGATAAATAAATATATGAATGCTTACAAATTTACAAGTAGACTTCAATACGTTATACAAATAATCATTATTTGAGTACGTTTTGGGGAAAATAAAAATAATAAACATGAAAATCTACAACAAGCTGAACGATACAACGTAAATTAGATCTTTACAGTTGGAATTTTTTAAATAAATTTATTAAGATAAAGGTAAGTTAACGACCAGTTGACAAATCGTCGGCAGTTTGCGTCAGAGCTGCGGGACGTGGACTTGACTTGGAAGGATGCACTGGAGCTAGCGGCCGATCGCTTGGCCTGGAGGCAGTTTGTGGAATCCATATGCTCCACATATGAAGCAAATATGGTATGATGATGACGAAAGGTAGGTTACTTATAGATGGTGTTGTAGATAGCACGTTGGACTAACATTAATAAGGTTGATGGTTAGTTTCCCACGGGCGTCAATGTGAAATGTTAATTTAAATGTAGTTACCAATATTTCATGTGTGTTACTTTGCACAGGAACTGAATCGTAAGACTGGTCATTATACCTTCATGTAACATAAAAATTATTTCAGTTGGTATATCAATTCATTGCGTCCTATGCACCATTATGTGCGGATACGGGAAACGAGCAAAAAATTACATATTAAATTCAAAAGCTCATTTTATTAAACAAGTTTTTTCTCTGCTTAGGTAATGCAGTAAATAATTTGTAGATAGTATTGAATAAGATCTTCTCGATGAAAAATAGGTCTATTACGGGAACGATTTTTCTGGAAACTCAGGCGCGGGAATCAGCTTAGAAAAATACATTTTCATTCCGTGAAAACCCCAGAGGCTTATTCCTTTTCAAGTCACCGTAATTTTTTACGTCAAATAACAGTTCCCGTGTAACTGTCTCCAATAAAACCAAAGCGAGCATCATTAATTTCTCTTTAGTCCTTGGGAGTTCTTGCACCGGTGAGGAAAGCCTGAAACCGTAAACCAAGAAGGGGCGTGGGTGGCTTCAAACTCATTACTTTCATTGTATGGTCATTTTTAAATATAGTTTACAGTGCGCCTTGAAACATTTTCGTAAATATTCATAAACTTATTCATAAATTTATTATTATAACATATTAATATTATTACAATCATCTGATTTCTTTAATCTCTGGAATTAAAGTATAAATCAAATGTATCTTTCTGTCTCTCATCAAATTGATGTCGGCAATAAAGGAAAGGTCATTTCATCATCAATAAGTACTAAATAGGAATTTAAATAAAATATAAACACTTTGAAAAAATATTTGATAGCTTCATCGTCAATTCATTTCCGCTCCTGATCGTTCCCGTGCGCCACGTCCCGTAGATCTGACGTAATCTAAAAAGGATAATTTTTTATGTTATGTTAAACAATACATAAAAAAGGGTAAATAAAATTCAACTTTTTTCTTACATACATTCTACTTCCTCGCAAGATAAGTATACATCTTTTTGCTACAATGTTTTTATGAAAAATATGTAGAAATACGAAGCTTTTTTCAGCAAATCAGTACAGAATGGGTGAATCTTTTTCATGAAAAACATATCGAAGAACACATTTCATGAACGACAATAATATCAGGGTCCTAACGAGCGCAAGGCTGTGGATCGATAATCGATCCCCAGTGACCGCGGAATACATTTCCGAAATGGAAATATAATAATAGAGGATGAGGAAAACTTTAGCATTATCCCAAATGGTGCGAACACTCACCCTTATGGTAGGGGATTGTTTTTCTTGTATATAAAAATTACAGGATATTGGTTTTTATTTTACCATATTGCAGTTTTGGGTTAGAAAAATAATGTGTCAAAGGGTTGTATAAATAGGTATGCTTTTAAGTATTTCGACGATTCATCTATTATTTTAAACTTAACGAATACTTTTTAGCTACATATGTGGTAAATTATAAAAAATTAAAAAGGTTAATAACTAATTAAATAAATACCTCAATGAAGAAAAAAAAAAAATAATAATAATAATTAATGAACCACACGAGGACTGTTATTCGTTATAACAACAGAAACAACATTCCCTTATTCGACATAAAGAATAAGAGAAAAATACCTTAGAATACAAAAATTTTAAAAAGTTTACAAATATTTCGTTTATGACTCATCGTTGGCTGGGTAAAGTGGCCACTTAATTTAATACAACTTTCCAAGGATTAAATACACCAAAAAACGTTATTACTATGAAGTAATTTTGGGGGTAGGTTCGCAAAGCTAACATTAAAAAAAATTGTTTTTGGTGTTTTAAACAACTCGAAAAAATAAAGGAAGATTTTGTAGTGAATTTTTTTTATTTCAATTCCAAATACACTTTTTTTATCAATGACACGAATGTTGACATAAACTATTTCACATAGTATAAAAAAATGAAGGTTTGTCTAGATATACTTTTTTCATCATATTAAAAATATTGACTTTAGTTTTTCCTATTGCGACGTAACGGTTGGACGTCGATTGGGTTAGTCGTATCAGATAAAGTGGGACATATTGATGGATCACGTGGCTACCGAGCTGGTGCTGCAAGAGATTGCTCCATCACGATGTGATGTGCTCGTGTGACTTATTACTACCATCTACTCCACTGGACCCAATATTGATCTCTGCCAATGCATAACTTAGAAATGCTTGTGTGAAATCTGTTCTACTGAGCGGGGTAGGAAAATATTGTTGATTCCATGTAGGGTAAACGATAATCGGATACATGAAAAATAGTTTATTGAAAAGTAAAAAGTGTGAATTGACAACCTACTTTTTTAAAGTCATTTAATATTTAATGGTTTATATGGGAATGATAGTGGGAGTCTGAGTAGAGGGATGAAAAAGTCAATATATGAAATAATGCTGGTTTTTAAGTAACACTTTACAAAACGGGTTTCAATTTGATACAAACATAAAAATGGGTAATTTGTGTGTTTTATTTGGATCCAATAAATTTATTACTGAACATTTGTTTGAAAAGAATGAATTAGATCCGATAATCCACAACGCCTCCTTACGACTTTCTTCAGAAAGATCCCTTCAGAAAAATTATAACTTGAATGTTCATTTTACGTTTCATAAACTTACTGTAAAACCGTTGTAAATTATAATAAGTTTTTTAAAATAAATTTTCGTAAATGTATGTGCTCCAGAATCATACATTTACGAAAGTAAGTCTAGCATCCAGTATGTGATGCATCCTATTATCATAATAAAAGTTTTATTAAAAAAGTATTTTTCACTATGAAACATCATTTAAAACATTTTAAATTCAAAGTATAATCACATAAACGATATGAATCTTGTGCATAGCAGAATAAAACGTAAAGCAATTTAAGATTATTATTAAACGCGCTCTGAGACGCATGAATCCCTTCAAGGATACTAAAATATTAATTCGCAAGCACCTAGAGAGAAAAGCGCTACAACTTTCTACAGCCTCTCATCACTGGAAATTCAGCACAACGCTTAAAAGTTGCTTAAACAATGTGGAAAATATTGCGCGTAATTGGACGGGGCACGAGATAGAGAAGCCTCATTTTCCCTTTTTTCTAGAAAGGATTTTCTCACAATTTCTCTCCTTCCTTGTCCTCCTCTTTCTCTACCAAGAGCACTGGAAAATGGAGTGATAGAAGATAATAGAAGAGAGATGGAGAGTCAAGAGGAAAATGATAAGATCGCGAGGGGAATTTTCCAGTCGACCAACTCCGGGTGAGATTGAATTGTGCCGGCAAAAATATATAACCGAAAACTTTATTTTTTTCTCGATTTTGTTGATTTTCCGCTACAGGATTCGTTATAATACGATTGTGTTCCCTTTGAAATGATTGTTTGTGAGAAATGACCTCAACTAAAATTTGGGATAGATTAAGGACGTAAAGAACTGGATATGGGATCTAGGAGATGGATAATAGAATAGTTTTTAAATTAATGGTATAAGAAAATACGACAATTTTGTATAGAAATTAAACCAAGCAAGGTTAATATAATTGAATAGATTGTAAAAAAAAAATTAGGGAATAAAAATTATGCTGGTACTTTTAAGATTTTTTTTATTTACATGGATTCATAACAATGTTCCTTCATTTTTTCCATGACCATTATAAAATAAATTTTCAATTTCAAATGCAAAATACAAATGTAGGGGGTACAGAAGGTCAACATGAAATATTAATTTATTTTCATGTGGTTTAATATTAATATTTCATGTGTGATACCTTAGACTGGCAGTGAACCATAAGACTGATCATCTTACCTTCATGGAATAAAAAATGACAAGGATACACCACAGTTGGTGTTGCAATGCAGTGCCCTATGTTATATAAGGCGAATAAAAGAAATTAGTAAAAGTAGTAAATACAAACATGAAAACAGAATTAAAACCCAAATTAAAAATTTATTTTGTGCATTGTGTTGTGCACTTAATTGATGCTATGCTATTAATATTGCCTTGAAATATTAATGTCAATTTATTTAAACTACATAGCTCTGTGTAGGTACATAACATTATAATATACATGAATAAAAATTTAAAATTAAAAAATTACGCGAAAGCTAGATAGAAAGACACTTAATTTATGAAAATCATAGTATTTCCTGTATTGATGGCGTTCCGGATAAAGCAAATTAAGGGATCAAATAAGACGTAACATTTAGGGGCTGTCATGCTGTCAGGGTATTGATACGAATATATCGCGCGGAATAAGGCTTCCTACGAAATACGAAGACACCAATAGTCTCACCTCTCTCAGATCTCGAAGGCAACATGACTTGTGTCATACGTCGTACGTGAGATAAACATGATTGACGCACGTCACACATATGTGCTTCACGGGAGATTACACATCGTATTACTTATTCATCTTTGTAGGAGATCATATTTTTCTCTGTGATATAAGTAGCTCACATTGAAAAAAGCGCAAATAAAATGACGGTGAACTTTTCGACATTTTAATATCTGATTCACTTAAGTAATTGTTACACATGCTCACGTATGATTTTTATGTAAATATAGCAAGGCAAGTTCAGGTTTCTGGCGTCCTGAGCGTCCACTGCTGACATTTTATCTGCAGCCAGAGCTACGGGACACGGCCTGATTTGAGAAGACACACGTGAACCGGTAACCAATAGCTTAGCTTGGAATTGGAAGTAGTTCGTAGAATCTTCTTATACTATTTAAAATACAAGACATATAATATTCTACTTGTGGAACGTTTACGGTGTAAAACAAATATGTTGTGAGTTTGCATAAATATACTATTACTACTTCTTTCCCATATATATACAAAGTTCACCTGATGGTGGTATTTTTTGACTATTCGCTAGATGAAAGCAAGACGATAAGTCTCACGCTTCAGTGCCTGCCAGTCCAAAGTATATAAATATTTTCGTGAAAAATTAGATTTTAATGAATATTTTATACAGACTGTTGGGAATCGAACCCGCTACCTCATGCATGTTAACATGCCCAACGCACTTACAACTACATCATGAAGCGAATAATGGAGCTATGAGCAATGATCATGAAGATTAATCATGATTATTTTCATGAGTCGCTACTGAGTGATTCACCACCTTTCTGTATAATTAATTTTGATAACAAACGAATATATATCTGAAACGTTAATAAATAAATAAATAGAAAATACTATAACGCAGTAAAATGAAAAATGTGGGTGTATATCAATTAATTAGTAAACGGGATATAAATATTTAAACGATTTCATCGATTACGCCAAAACACTTGTCTGCCTCTTGAAACATCTTAAATTTCCCTCCGAATTTATCAACAATTAATTGAAAATTTCCCTGTCAAAATTCGTGCCTCTAAATGTAGTCCCTTTAACACGAAGACCTGAAGGCTCTATAGCAAACTTTTCAGGTTGTATGAAGGGCGCCTAATCTACTTGGTACCTAATTATATATAAATTAGATGCTGATTACAACCCCTTTATACAGGTAGGACGAAACTTCTCTTCATTTTCTCTACAGGACTTTTACGCGGGATCGATATTAAGTATTTAGGAAGAGGAGATAAGGGAAGTTTGTAGGGAATAAAGTTTAAGGCCTAGGTTCCCCTTGGACTTTTTTACTCTCAAAACTCTACAGCGTTTTTGAAAATTAAAGGCTTTTGTTCAATGGCTTTAATTATTGGTAAGGTATTTTTTTTACTTATTTCAATTATTAATCGTATTTTAATTCGTTTTTTAACACCTATTTCCCTCAGATATATATCTTTACTTGGTTCTCATTTTAAAGTGGTAATTATAGTTTTATTTGTCAAAGTTATTAGTATTTATTTTCAGTAAGTTCCTTTTTTAACTTTAAATAAAAAAAATACAGAAGATCCGTACCTAGATTTTTTCTAATGTGTGTTAGTTATAATTATTATGCCATAATGCATCATTATTTACCAAAAAAAATTAGAAAGGACATTATTTAAAATCTTTCCGAAGATAAGATTTTAAGATAAGAAAACAGGAATATCGATTATTCAAGAATTAACAAACACCGAATAAGTATTTTTACAAAGCTTTTAATGCCCCAGTGTCAAATATTCAGGACTAAACTAATGTTGAAAACTTGTTAATACGGTATCTAAAATATAATGTTGGGATCCAAATTCTAGTAATGTCAATAAAGATCTATTCATAATTTATTGACAATTCGTAGTCAGTTTCCATCAGAGCTGCGGGACGTGGACTTGACTTGGATGGATGCATGGAAGCTGTCAGCCAATCGCCCAGTTTGTGGAATCCGTATTTTTTTGTAAATAAAAAATATTTAAAAATAAATTCAGTACCAAATAGTAGTAGAAAGTGATTTTAATAAATGAACTCAAATCTGGAGCCATCAACGGCTATCTTCTTCTTCTTTCACCACGTTTGCTCCTGTATGGAGCATATGGACATCACTTACACTAAAACTGCCGAACTTCAGCATTGGTTATAAAGTCAAACCACGTAATGCCTAGTATCCTTCACAAAAACTTGTTCTCAAAACTCAATAAACGAGCATTCTGAGTTGTTGTAAGGTACCAGGATTCACATCCATAAAGGAACACCGGCACAATACATTAGTTAAAGAGTCGACATTTTACTTCGATCAAGTGTAAACTGGAATTCCAGAATCAGAAAAAATCGGAATCAACCATGGGTTAAAATGTATATTCACTTAACAGTGTTGAGATATTCAATAAAAACTAACGTATCTACATCTACAGTTATAACCAATTTGAAATCAATTCAAGATCAAGCTGCCATCACGTAGATTCACCGTATTTACGGAGGTTCGTCGGCGTCGCTGGGAGACGCGATCTGATTGGTCGCCAGTAGTTGTAACGTCCGGACACATGTGGTGAGCGGGAAAACTTTTCTCATCTATTCCCGATTCAATATGTCGCAATTGGGAATGTAGAAATAAAGGGAACGAATAAAAGGAAGATATTGGGACTCTTTTCTTAGATAGGGTGAAGATGTATGTGCATTATAATGTATGTTTGTCAGTTAATATTATAAAATAATATACAACATAAAATTTCATTTAGTTTCTCATCTAATTATTACGACGCTAAGAAGAATTTAATTATAAATATATATTCATTTATTTAATTAAACAGTGTACTTAGTACCTTTTAATATAACACAAAAAAAAATAATACAAACATAAAATAAAATAAGATATTGTAATATTTCTTTGTTAAATTGATCTTAATAATTTTATAATGTGCGTAATACCGTAACAAAAACTACAAATATTAAAAAAAAACATGCTTTTTAAATTTGTATAACGTTCTGTGTAGAACTTTTTTGCTTACTGTTAAAAAAAATATATATCTTTCGAACACAGTATTTATTTTAAATGGAATTTTTATTTTGAAGATTGAATTCATCCACAATTTTTTTACTAGTACTACTCCTTTTCTTTATCCGCACCCAATGGTGCATATAGGGCACTGCATTGGTGCATTAAGCACAGTGTACACTAAATACTAAATGTTTGTTAACTACTACTATTACCTTCCCTTATCGCACCCAATGGTGCATAGGGCACTGCATCGATACACCAAGTGCATTGTATATTGATAATTTTATTACATGAAGGTAAGATGATCAGTACGCTTCAGTACCAGTCCAAGGTATCATACATGATGTATTAGTATAAAAAAAATATGTAAATAAATATTTCATGGTGACCCCCTACGGGAATCGGACCCGGGACCTCATGCACGGTAGTCAAGAAATTAACAAAATGTAAATTTATTTGGGGTTTAATATAAAAAAATATATATGTAAAAAATATAAGTGTATAATATTATAGCTAAATTGAAAAATGTATAATCTTAGGAAAAGTTTAAACTAAGTGTAATGTACATAAATAATATCAATAATGCAAATTATATAGTACTCAATAAATATAACTATAATTTAAAAAAAATAAAAATTTCAATTAAGTTTAATTAAAAGATAAGGCTACAAGTAATTTTTTCAATGTTATTTTTATTATGTATTAAAATGATGCATTATCAGGTGGTAAAATTCATTTTCACGTAGTATATTTAAAAAAAATGCTAAATCAAAATATCCAACTAATGCTGTAATAATCAAAGGAAGAAATTTTCCGTCAATCAAAAAAACGAGTTAATTAAACCAACGATAGAATAACATTCGTTCATGTTTATGTGTTTGACGCTTATCGAATATGAAATCGTTATCCCCATACGCAAAAGGAGATAAGGGTTCGCCATAAAACGTATTACGGAGCAGACAATCGTTATTAGGACCAGTAAATGCATACAAATTGACGCATTTTTAGATACCCTTCGTATATCGCCAGCTTCGGTAAGACTTTAGACCGCTAAGAGGTTTTTATTACACGTTTATGTATTTGGAAACACCTGCACTTGAGGATATTTCCAAGATTTACACTTTTTAGTGATATGGGGCCGGATTTAAATTTGATTAATCTCGTAAGAAGAAAGATGAAATGGAAATATTATTTGTTTAACGATTTTATTAAAGCGTCTTTTGTAAAACGCATTCTTTGTTGGAAGAACCAGAAAATTCAATTAGTTTTTTTACAGTCAAGAAAAAATGAGTTGAAATCAATTTTCTGTATCTTGAGTGTGCTATTTATTAAGATAATTTAGTATTTATACGTGTAATGGTACATATATAGTGATGTACAAAGAGATAGATACAGTGCAGTGATAAGTAAGATAAAACAAGATGCTGCCGCAAATTTCAAATTATTCTTCAAGCCGCGATATTTCATTTCGTCACTGCCACATGACGTCACGGAGACACTTATGACGTCAATAAATTCTGCATAAAATTCAATTTAAACCCTTCCTCCCCATATCAGCGCGCAGCTGTTACTTGGAATTTATTCCTACTGATAAATCTTATCTTGTGTTGAAAACACCTTTGCGGGTCCGACTCGTATCCGTGAAACACTTTTCACCTGTTTTGGGCCGCTCCGCAATAAAAAACGGGTTCCGGACCGGTTATAGGGGTAGTTGGGAAGAATTATTACTTAGTTCAGGTGCACGTGACTTCTAAATAGGGAAAAATGAGAAAATTTTGCTTTTTTGTAGTTTCGCGTAACCTTTTACAACTAAATTTGCAGAATAGAAAATAATACATCACTCCTCTGACAAGCGCTCTTTTAGGTTTAGTTATTACTTATTTTTCGGGAAGAGGCTAGTGTTGGCCAGTGACTGGATCTCTTTGAGCCGTCCACATGCGTCCACACACATAGGAGTGAATGTGACAAAAAAATTGAGAATTTTTTTCTCTCTCTGTGTATTGTATGTATGCTAACACCGCTGCAACCCTTAAATCCATCTCTAAAGGTAGAAAAGTAATATCTTCATTGCATATTTAAGCTCTTCAAACAAAATAAAAAAAGATGAATGTCCTATGTATTATTTCATACGATATTTCATAACGATAAGTTACGCGATATTATTTTTATACGTTATACGTTAAAAGCTAAACAAGTTTGAAAATGTCACATTTCTCAAACAACAAAAAATTATTAAGGATACAAAAAAAAACAACCATTAGAAATTTGCACACTCAAGAAAACTTAACAACTTTTTAAATAAAACGAATAAATAGTTATAAAAAACATTTTGAGTGTGTCCAAATACTTGTAGACAAAAACTGGATTTCACCCATTACGGGCTAAAAATTACAATTTTAGGTGATATAATTCGGTAAGAATCTCACTTGCAATCATAAAGGTTTCTGCTAAAATGCTTAGCAATTTTCTCAATGGATGACAGAGAGTTCACATGTGAAGCATCGCGCCATTTTACTGTATATTGGCAGATATGGATATCAAATACTAGGTGAAATGGGAAATGTTGTAATACATCAAGTGGCCACTTAACCCAGCCAATGACAGGTCATAAGCCCTGTAAACGCCTAGATATCCATATTCCCTTCCAAGTTTCTCGTCTCTGTTGAGATGTCAAATTGAATAAATAGTTATTTATCATCCTGCATCAGAATGACTGTAAATTAATAATTTAAATAATAATTTCTTTGGCACCATTTTGTAAACTATTACCTCAAGGAGCGTTCCGTTGGTTGCCTCAATGATATATTCCTGATAAAATTACCACAACTGTCTTTTTTTTCAGATTTTGCAAAACGAAAAATTTAATATTTTTGAAGAACTTTAAATAAGTGACATATCTAAAATAAATATATAAACACCAGTAAGTGAATATTATACGATGCACATTTAATGTATAGACATATGAACCTAAATTAACCCAATTGAAGGTAAATTGAGAACGTTCATCTAGCAATTAGCAATTACTTCACAGGATGATCAACCGATAAGGACACAGGCCAAGCATTAAGGATATTGAAGGGTAGACAGATGTTTGCACTTAGCACAGGACAGGTAACTACCTTAACCGTTCGTCCTTCATCCTGTGCATACATTCAAGGGGTGAAAATAGTCCTTCGATATCCACTGCAAATTATTCATAGGACATAAATTAAATAATCAGGTTTTATTGGAAAACGGTGTTGGAAATACTCATACTTATGTGAGATTAAAATATATATAATTGAATTTTCAAATTTATGTTTGAAGCTTCTTTGCTATAAATCATATTGTTTTAATATTTTTTTTATTATTAATTCAATTGAATTTTATTTTTTATTTTTTTATATAATTAAAGATATTA
The DNA here is from genome assembly GCA_022494985.1 of Micrasema minimum. NCBI lineage: Eukaryota > Metazoa > Arthropoda > Insecta > Trichoptera > Brachycentridae > Micrasema > Micrasema minimum. The sequence goes on from JAGVSP010001537.1 coordinate 51,492, forward strand.
ATTTGTACTTTTCGGAAAAAAAAAGGAAGAAATTTACTGTCTATGTATTTTTTATGCGTTTCGGCTTATATGCCTCCTAAGAGCCTTATCCATGCTTGCCTATTTTACAAAGCATCGGGTTCTCGGCATCCTGAACGTCACCTGTTGACAAACCGTCGTCAGTTTGCATATTCATTATTATTATAAATATTACAGTAATTGTCCAAGATTTTACAATAATTGTCGATTTCCCAACACAACGGAAATTATTTATATTCCATCGGATATTGAGTTTCTTGACATGTTCTGAAATAGCAAATTGCATCCATTATATACGTAATACATTTTTCAAATAATTAATCAAGCAAAATAAAACATAATTAAATAAAAAAATGTTTTATTCAGTACACTAGTTTATACGCATTAGTGTTGCATTTTCGAATATACCTTTCCCAAGAGTTGCCGCATGAAATGTTATAAATTCCAATGGAAACCCAAAACCGGTGTGTTAAAATGACCAACACTGGTCCATAGTTGAATGCTAGAACTCGCATTCGGGTACTTAGTAAATCTGTGCAGAAGTTTCTATACTGCTTTCCGATTGGACTGAAACTCCATTCAGATCTGAACATTTATTTCAGCATAAAGTCTCCCCTGTTACACCCTACTCCCTGAATGTGTTGTGTAGGTGGGAATGATTACAGGGGTGGATTGAACACATTTTATATCCTTGGGTGTCACCAGACCTGCGTCGTTTCTCATACAATCGTAGTCCTCTTTTTTCTCCCTGGAATATTCCAGTACTAGGACTAGAGCAATGATTATTTCACACGTTTTAGGTATTAAATATCTAAAACTATTACATTTATTTATCCTTAGAAGCTAAGTCTTCTCATTTTGACACACACTCATCTGCCTAAAATGCAAAACTCGTAACTCTACGAATAGAAACTCGAGGAGAATACTTTAAATGTTATTTAAATGGATTTTTATTACAAATAGCTTACTTTCTTTTTCTATTTTGTCATGTTCATATACAGATACATAAAACCTGTTGACATCATTAAACGATCTAACGGCTTATATACTGAAAGCACTTGATTTAAAATAAAACTGTTCTAATAATAATCCAGTATGCAACGAAATAAAACAAATATTTTTTTTACCTAAGCCAACCCTGTTTTCACTGTATGCAAAAATTACATTTGTGCACCAGAAATGGATTCATATTTTCCATCACAGAAACCGCCCCCAAACTCATCCCCGTGACGTAATCATTGCTCTAGAGTGAACCAGTACAGGTAAATAGGAGAGGGGTGTGGCAAGGGGGGGAGAGTTGTAATTTCTATGGTTAAGAGTATTTAAATTTAACAAACTTACGACTCCAAACAAGAGCAAATTGAGTTTTACGTTACGGGGGAAATAATGCATAATTAAATGAGGAAAACAATTTATTTCGGGATTGGATTTTTCAAAGAAAATAAACATAAATTCGTTTAAGATCTTGTATTAGGTATTTTTGTGACAGAATTAAAAATAAATTATTTTGTTGACGTAAAAGTATTTAAACTACATACTCGCGTACAAGGAGTGTAAACCTACTTGCAATTACAATTTGACATCTCAACAGAGACGAGAAACTTGGAAGGGAATATGGATATCTAGGCGTTTACATGGGCTTATGACCTGTCATTGGCTGGGTTAAGTGGCCACTTGATGTATTACAACATTCCCCATTTCACCTAGTATTTGATATCCATATCTGCCATCAATTATTGTATGATTATCTGGCTCAATAGAAATAAATTGTAATGTAAATTGTGGTAATATTGTTCATCTCTAAAATATTAAATTTTTGTAACGGGACAGACAAAAAACATAAGTATGATATCAGAAGGTACATTAAAAAAAACATTAATAACGAGGAATTTAATTTAAAGGGGATAACTGTTACTCTCCCAAAAATTTTTTTCGGTTCAAAATAAAATTGAATCTAGTTAAGTAATTTAACCAACATAATACCTATTTTTACATCTAAGATATATTCACGAAATATTGACATTTATCAATCAGACAGAAATTAAAAGCTTTGTCTTCATAAGCCCTGTAAAAAAAAACAGTTTTAAGTGCTAATTTCGCTATTCAGACTTAAAACACTTTCTTATTACGACTGCTCTTCAAATTCAAATAAATTCTTTAATAAAAATTGTGACTTTGAAACACTTTGTAGCTAATTGTGTTCAGTAGAGCACATAACATTAAGTCGCATTATCTATCTCAGATCTCTGACAAACCCAAGTGTTCGTACAAGCTGAGGAGAAATTGGGGGAACATAAAGTGATTTGTCACTGACACGACTGTAGCAACGAAATGCAGTCAGTTTCAGCCATTTTAAAGTGCCATTTCGTGTTTATGTCAATTGATCGGACAGGACCAGCGAGGAAATATTCCATGTCTCTGGTTGCATTCAAATTCTAATACTGTTAATATTTACTGAAGGGCTGTCTATCAAGATATAGAAATATGCTATATTTGCATTTAAGGCACGCTTCTACATATTGCATTTTCGTGTCGGAGCTTATCATTACTTTACGACTTATTTATTACCCATAAAAAATTGAATGATTTGGTGTTTCTGCTAGGGGGATATTGAAAAGGAATAATGTAAACGAGATAAGCAGTCAAAAAACAATTCTACCTTTCAATTAACAAACCAAAAACCAACTAATTTATTTTACATTGTTAGGTATTTTATTTCAAATCAAATCTATCGAATTATAAAGTTTCAATTACCTACTTCAACTATGCATAAAATAACATTATGTCAACTATATAACATAAACCAATAATGTGTTACACAATATTTTTTTTAAAAGGTTTGATTGTTGAGGTAATTTTATTTTCTGCAAAAAGCTTTTAGTTTTTTTAGCGCTATTGATTTATTCCCCAGCTTGATGAAAATTCACATTTCCACATTTTCAATCCAGTATCACGTGATCGAAAACATTTTCAGTTTAAAAAAGGCAAATTGGTGGTAGCCAATACTTTTTTCCGATCGTTGATAAAACAATCGTCGGCTTACAAAGCATTCCTTTCAAATGAAATAATAGTATTATATGAATAATATAGGGAGAAGCCATTTCTGGCTGAATGGTTTCTAATTATTCTTCCCGCGTATAAAATGGCCTAGGTTCTTTTGTTCTGTAAAGGGTTGCTAAGATTTTCCCCTTTTATCCACCTACAATTCCGAATATCTCGATTCCAGCATAATTATTGCGTAAATCAATCAATTGCAGATTGCAGATAACGATATTATAAATGAGAAGGAATACTTTACTCGAAAAAGATATCGAATCCGATATATTTAATATTAGGGGATGTTTCTCGGGAAAGTTGCTATTGATATAGTGGTTTAATTTTATCATACTTTCTTTGATACTGTATTTTAAAATAAAAATTTACTAAGAGCTTAAATCAGCGGGAAGAATGTTAATGCATTAAACAAGTTTCATGGACTTATTAAAATAAAAATTTAAAAATTATACATCGAATGATTAAATACAAAACTAATATTTAAAAAAGGCATGTTCAAAGACGTAATAATTGGCGTTCGTGCATGAGAAGATGTATAAATGTGGAGGAAGCAAAAGAAGTGTATTTGTATAGAATGTATGCTATTTCAAGTAATAAAAAATAAAAAAAAATTAATAAAAAGTGAGCCAGAATAGAGTAAAGTGGCGCTTAATCCTACCTGCCTACTCCTTCGGAGAAATAGCGTTAGTTAGCCGATTAATAACAATTTCGTCCAGAATTTATAGATATATTATATTTTTCTAATAATCGAGCTATTGTAAAAAAGTATTATATTTTATACGAAAGATTGCATTAACTTAGTATTCACCAATATTGCAGGTAGTTAATTTTATTTATCGCAGATTAGAATTATTTCCATACTTAAGACGTCTGTCGGAACTTAGTGTTTTCCGATATTTTTTTATGCCTGTAATTTTTTTTAAAAGTGAGTTATAAGCTACTATCTTGATTGAAATAGCTATCAATCTAACGCACAAGATCTCAAACATAACGTTCAAAAGCGTCCCCTTGAAAAAGTCCCTTACTTTTGCATTAATGTATTTTCTCACCCGTTACAAAACAAACTCTTCAAACTCTCGAGCATTGGATCCAAATGCGAGCAAACTACAACTAGCAGTAACCACTAAGAGCACCGGATGGACGTGATAAGATAACACAACTGCCCCAGAAATGAGATTAGCTTTCAGCAATCCGTTGATCCCCTCGGATACCTGACAATCCTGTTAATCCTTCACTTGATCGATCACTCTCTCCAATACAAGGGATCGATCCGCGGCCTACCATACTTCAGAGCTAGAGCATTAGGACGATTGCTCACGCATATTAATCTGACATCAAAGTAAATAGGTATTTATTTTTTACATTAAATATTTATATGATTTTTATAATAATATTTCATGTGTGATACCTTGGACTGGTATTGAAGCGTAAGACTGATCATCCTACCTGAAAGTATTAAAATGATCAAGATACACTGCACTTGGTGAACCAACGAAGTGCCTTATGCACCATTGGTGCGGATAAGGGAAAGTAGTAGTAGTAGTATATTATATATCAGCCTGTTTCAAAGATTCCTCTAATAACATCGAGATTTATCAAACTTATTTTTGTGTATTAAAAATAACCATTGATTATTTTAGTTTAACCAAATAAAATCAGTGTGAATTTTAAGGGCTAGTTTGATTCAAATTTTTTTTTTGAGAAAAAATGTTTGAAATTATACTAATACGCCGTTTCCCACGATGAGACCGCGAAACTCCAGAGGGTGATTATTCATGATATTCTGAGAAAAAAATCTTTTCAAAAAAAAAAAAAAAAACTCAATTCTAATTTCTTAAAAAAATGATTAAAATATGAATAAAAATTCACGCGTGTAATACCGTCCATTTTTGAACTCGCTAACACCACGTGACCTGCACCAATTTCAGATATGAAATTCGAATTTTGAATGTCCGCACAAGGCAAGGCGTTCGGGACCCCCACTCCTCTCTGCCCACCGCCACCCCGCCACGGCTAGCATTTCAAACAGAAGCCAGAATTACATAGTCGCTTTTTATTAATACTTTTTTAAAATTAATTATTAAAAATGCCCGGATCAAAAAACTTTATAAGGATTTTTTTCTCAGAATACCATGAACAATCACCCTCCGGAGTTTCGCGGTCTCATCGTGGGACACGGTGTATAATAAATTTTCTAATTGAGTCAGTTGAGGATTTTTCGGTTAGTCAGCGATTTTAATGGTCCTTTCCATCACAACATCACATGATTTCAAATTTGAAATTTATGGATTTTGTGTTGAAATAAGAAGATGGAGATGATGGTTTTTAAAAAAAAAGATGAAAGGTACATCTCAAACAAAATTATTGTTTGGTACACGATTTTTAAAAATATAAATCGTGAATCTATATTATAATGTCACCTTTCTATAGTAACATCATGTTCAAATAATAACGAAAATCAGCATAAGAACAAAGATTTTTTTCTTTGACGTTTCAATATCGATACATCAAAAATCGTAACCAGTACCGTCCCACTTGGGGTACGGCTCACCCGAGATTTAGGGAGGCAAATATTATTGCGGGAATTGATCTGTTTATGTTGGCTACACCGGAGTTATTGGATTCCTTGTGTCTAACTCAGAGACGTGCGGTGACTTTTTACTTTCCCAAAAAGGTACAGCAGGGTTACATTGAACAAAAAATTGAATAATGCACTGAAACATGATTAAAATGAAAATTGGGTATTAATAAGGCGCAGTGGTTGAAATGCAGAGTTCGAAGAGTATAATCCGATTTTTGAACCGCGTATAGAACAAAATTTATTTCTGATGTTTCTTCCTCATTCTTGCATATTATTTGAACTTAGTTGTAGTCTCCAAACAAAGATTATATATACTAGTAAATCTCTTAATGAAAAACTTATTTTTGTGGCGACAACGCCATACGTCACACTTCGACAGGAGCTGACAGGAGCCGAACAGGATCCGGTACAAGGCCGACCGCAGCCGAATGCCATTCGAGAATATTTTGACCTACGCTTACGATTGCACGCTTTTCTTACTTATTTATTTATTTATTTACTTTCTTTGACGCCCATAGGGCTTTTACATTGTACATACTATATTATATAAGAAAAAGTTACACATTTAACATAATAAACATTTTTTTTTTTTTAAATAAAAATTACAAAATAATGATAATAAAAATTTAAAAAAAGAAAGTTACATAGTTAACAAAATACAATATTAAGACAAAATACATACATTGTATTATGTTTAAAACTGTTTTTTTTTTTTTTTGATAAATAAAATATTTAAAAAATTAAAATTAAAAAATTAAAATAAAAATACATAATAAAAATATAAAACATAATACGGGCTAACTTTTAAGCATACATAAATACTCACGAAGATTTATTGACTAGACTCCGTCGCATCAGTCGCCTTTAGTACTTTGATCCTGAATATACACAATGAGTAGCGAAATATATCAATATCGCCATATTCGTTAACAAGGCGATGGAGTCTAGCTATAGGTGAATTTATATAGTAGTTGTGCCCGCTGGACACCTCGGCAAACATCGACTTATTTCGTGTGCGGGCGGGAAGGTATTTTAATGTTAATCAGAGTCCCGTTTAAATCAGGGCTGTCCAGCGCGCCATTTAATAAATTTATATAGGTTTACTAAATCTGTTAAGATTCTTCTATTCGAGAGAGTGGACAATTTTAAATTATTTGATAGGAAGTTGTAGTCGATTTGGTCAACAGGAATATTAAGTTTAAAATTTATGAAGCGAAGGAATTTATGTTGGACTTTTTCTAATTTTATGTTATGTATTTTATAGCAAGGTGACCAAATTATTACTTGAAGAAATTGCTGATTCATTCCATCCATTTTCACGACTTTTTATAACCTAATATTTTCTTGCCAATTTTAAGCATTTTACATCCATCGTAGTGTTAAGTAGTTAAATTTTAATTGTGATTAATTTTTATGCAGATGAAAGGTTCAAAAACTTAAGAATCTCGTATTTCTTTCTGTGCATCTTACATCCATTATTGTATAAAAAAAATTTCATCCGTGACAGAAGTGAGAATCATTCTTACGAGGTGATCCTTGCGGAGCGTGAGACTCGGGATAAATCTTTATCAATAAGTGACGTACGCTGATGGGTAGTCGAACCGACACAGCCCACTAACGTACCAACCACTAAAAGTGATGACCCCGACGCGGCAATATTTTTTAAAGTTTTAATTAATGGCATTCATTCTCTTCTGGACGCCACTGGTCTACCGAAATGCCAATACACGAGGTAAATAAATAAATATATAAATACTACTTCTAGTACTACTACTCTCCATTATCCACTTCCAATGGTGCGTAGGGCACTGCATTGGCACACCAAGTGCTTAATAATTTGTTACATGAAGGCCAGATGATCGAAGTCTTACGCTTAAGCACAGCCCAGTCCAAGTTATAACATTTGACAATATTTTTATTTGAAAATACACTAAGCCAAACCCTGTTTTCCACTGTATGCAAAATTACATTTGTGCACCAGAAACGGATTCATATTTTCCATCACAGAAACCGCTCCCAAACTCATACCCCGTGACGTAATCATTGCTCTAGAGTGAACCAGTACAGGTAAATAGGAGAGGGGTGTGGCAAGGGGGTGGAGAGATTGTTATTTCTATGGTTAAGAGTATTTAAATTTAACAAACTTACGGACTCCAAACAAGAGCAAATGATTTTACGTTTTACGGGGAAATATGCATAATTAAATGAGGAAAACAATTTATTTCGGGATTGGATTTTTCACAAAGAATATAAACATAAATTCGTTTAAGATCTTGTATTAGGTATTTTTGTGACAGAATTTAAAAATAAATTATTTTGTTGACGTAAAAGTATTTAAATTCTACATACTCGCGTACAAGGAGTGTAACCTACTTGCAATTAATTGTAATTATTTTGACCGTAAAATTAGACGAAAAAAATAAATTAATTTAATCAATTATTGTATGATTATCTAGCTCAATAGAAATAAAATTGTAATGTAAAATTTTGGTAATATTGTTCCATCTCTAAAAATATTAAATTTTTGTAACGGGACAGACAAAAAACATAAGTATGAATTAAGAAGGTACATTAAAAAAAACATTAATAACGAGGAATTTAATTTAAATGGGATAACTGTTACTCTCCAAAAAAAATTTTTCGGTTCAAAATAAAATTGAATCTAGTTAAGTAATTTAACCAACATAATACCTATTTATAAACAAAATATTGACATTTATCAATCAGTCAGAAATTAAAAGCTTTGTCTTCAGAAAAAAACAGTTTAAAGTGCTAATTTCGCTATTCAGACTTAAAACACTTTTGAACAACATTTTGAATGAATACAAATACTTGTAGAACAAATTACTGGATTATACCAATGCTGGGCTGATATCAGATATTTATTGATATCTCAACAGAGACAGAGAAGCTCTGGAAACGAATGTGGGTTATCTAGGCGTTTACATGAAGAGACATCTTCAGACGTCTGCTAGTAGGTAATAAAGTTCAGATTCGAACCTTACTTACACCAATAATGTAATCGCCCCAAAAAAATACTTTAACTTATTCTCAATAGATGTCAGTAATTCGAAAAATCTGTCGAAATAACAACTCGCAAGCGGATAGTTCTTTACATCCTAAGATATATACAAGTTTCAAAAATTTGTCATACATGGTTGTCAGATGTCAGATGACAGGCGGAATGGGGAATGTTGTAATTACGTCAAGTGGCCACTTATACCAGCCCAATGACAGTCATAAGCCCTGTAAACGCTAGGATAACCCACATTCGTTTCCAGAGCTTCTCTGTCTCTGTTGAGATCATCAATAATATCTTTAAAACACATTCTTATTACGACTGCTCTTCAAATTCAATAAATTCTTTTAATAGAAATTGTGACTTTGAAACACTTTTTTAGCTAATTGTGTTCAGTAGAAGCACATAATATTAAGTCGCATTATCTATCTCAGATCTCTGACAAACCCAAGTGTTCGTACAAGCTGAGGAGAAATTGGGGGAACATAAAGTGATTTGTCACTGACACGACTGTAGCAACGAAATGCAGTCAGTTCCAGCCATTTTAAAGTGCCATTTCGTGTTTTATGTCAATTGATCGGACAGGACCAGCGAGGAAATATTCCATGTCTCTGGTTGCATTCAAATTCTAATACTGTTAATATTTACTGAAGGGCTGTCTATCAAGATATAGAAATATGCTATATTTGCATTTTAAGGGCACGCTTCTACATATTGCATTTTCGTGTTGGAGCTTATCATTACTTTACGACTTATTTATTACCCATAAAAAATAGAATGATTTGGTGTTTCTGCTAGGGGGATATTGAAAAGGAATAATGTAAACGAGATAAGCAGTCAAAAAACAATTCTACCTTTCAATTAACAAACAAAAAACCAACTAATTTATTTTACATTGTTAGGTATTTTATTTCAAATCAAATCTATCGAATTATAAAAGTTTCAATTACCTACTTCAACTATGCATAAAATAACATTATGTCAACTATATTACAAAAACCAATAATGTGTTACGCAACGAAATATTTTTTTAAAAGGTTTGATTGTTGAGGTAATTTTATTTTCTGCAAAAAAGCTTTTAGATTTTTTTTAGCGCTATTGATTTTATTCCCAGCTTGATGAAAATTCACATTTCCACATTTTCAATCCAGTATCACGTGATCGAAAACATTTTCAGTTTTTAAAAAAGGCAAATTGGTGGTAGCCAATACTTTTTTCCGATCGTTGATAAAACAATCGTCGGCTTACAAAGCATTCCTTTCAAATGAAATAATAGTATTATATGAATAATATAGGGAGAAGCCATTTCTGGCTGAATGGTTTCTAATTATTCTTTCGCAGCGTATAAAATGGCCTAGGTTCTTTTGTTCTGTAAAGGGTTGCTAAGATTTTCCCCTTTTATCCACCTACAATTCCGAATATCTCGATTCCAGCATAATTATTGCGTAAATCAATCAATTGCAGATTTGCAGATAACGATATTTAAATGAGAAGGAATACTTTACTCGAGAAAGATATCGAATCCGATATATTTAATATTAGGGGGGATGTTCTCGGGGAAAGTTGCTATTGATATAGTGGTTTAATTTTCTCATACTTTCTTTGATACTGTATTTTTAAATAAAAATTTACTAAGAGCTTAAATCAGCGGGAAGAATGTTAATGCATTAAACAAGTTTTCATGGACTTATTTAAAATAAAATTTTAAAATTATACATCGAATGATTAAATACAACAAAATATTTAAAAAAGGCATGTTCAAAGACGTAATAATTGGCGTTCGTGCATGAGAAGATGTATAAATGTGGAGGAAGCAAAGGAAGTGTATTTGTATAGAATGTATGCTATTTCAAGTAATAAAAAAAAATAAAAAAAAAATTAAAAGTGAGCCCAGAATAGAGTGGTGTGGCGCTTAATCCTACCTGCCTACTCCTTCGGAGAAATAGCGTTAGTTAGCCGATTAATAACAATTCGTCGTCCAGAATTTATAGATATATTATATTTTTCTAATAATCGAGCTATTGTAAAAAAGTATTATAGTTTATACGAAAGATTGCATTATGGCAACCCCATATCTCGATAGCCGGAAACTAGGAACTTAGCGTTGGCGCCGGTAGGCGCCTAGCTAGAGACTTCACTTCCTCTTGGGCTCCCGCTGCCGCTGGCCGCTTCCGACACACTCCAGAACATCTCGTGATCAATTCCTCAATCATTGCTTTAAATATAAAACGTGTACATAGTTTAAGTTACCTTTGTTAAATAAAACAACCTGCATACGTAAGTAACATCTTTTATTTAATGCAATACTTAAACTCATTCAATAAAGTGACGAGATGGTATTATTACCATCCAAATACCATCTCGCCACAGTGGTGACCCCGAAGTAAATTCAATCTAAAAACACGCTAACGTAAACTCATTTTTCATTTTCATTCTACAAACCCTCGTAAAATCCCGCAAGTAAGTTTTTTCCGCGAGAAATTCTCATGATTACAAAAGTATTGTTGTATTTTCAGTATATACCACACACTTTTTAATAACTTTAAAATTGTTAATAATTTCTTGTTACATCCGCGCATCAGTACAAAATTTCTTCGTTCGTTTTTAATTTGACCGTTTTCCGAAAACGGCATATAAAACACGCGGATAGCATATTGACACCTTAATGTGTGTGGGTACCTCCATAACGCGCTTAAAACTTAAAATACTTTTATAAAGTGATAGAAACAACCATTTAAACAACCCTAGCAGCTACCAAATAAAATCTCAAATAAAAAAAATAAAAAAAAGTAGGTACACCAACTTTCACACAAATTAATATCACATGTCACATTTCCACGCCGTGATCAAAGTTACGCGAATGACTACCATCACGGCTAAATATGCCAACTTAGCATAACGGTGAAAACTATAATATTTGTGACATATTGCATAACCTCGAATACTTTTTTCGTTTTAAAACGTTTTAGCATTTCGGGCCTATCACAGGGTTACGAACAATAGGTTCCTACAACATAAACAAATATTAATACTAACAAAATTAATATACGACACGGGACGCGGCAGCGGGAATCCAGGTGAGTAGTCCCCATTTATCACTTGTCAAACTTAGAGTCAATCATCAGCCTACTTAGCGTCTCATCAACAGTATTTCATCCATCATCATTTAATTTTCTCTTTTTATTTCGATAGAACAACCTTTACTTTTTGCCTTATTTTCCTAACCTGTAATCAAAAGACGCCTAATTATGTGTTCGTAATAAGGCTTTGCAAACATTTCATAACTTAACATTAACTCTTTATCCCAACAGTTGCACCCTTCTTTCATTCAATAACGAGTACCTACCATTGATTAACATAATATACTAATCTACTAACAACAAGACAACAAGAAAAAAAAATGGATCCGGTAAAGAAGAACGCGACTGAAGATGTGAGTTTCCAGGAAATTCAAAGGGTCCAAATCAGATTAACCAACATGTTGGAGAGACAACGTAACCCTCTGGTTTGTCCAGGCCGAGGCTCAATTCGCCACAACTGGAATAACGAAAGACAGCACAAAGTACTTCACCGTAGTCGCAGCAATGGATCCAGAGACCCTACGTGCAGTCAGCGACATAGTCACTCAACCACCCAGCAACCAAATGTATGACAAATTAAAGGACTCACTGATTACTCGCCTGCAAGACTCAGAAAGAAAAAAGACTCACAAAAAATATTAACGGGAATTCAACTGGGGGGACAGGAAACCAAGCGAACTTCTCCGATACATGAAGGAACTCGCTGGACCAACGCTAAGCGACAATGCTATAATAAAAACACTCTGGACACAACGACTACCCCAACAAGCTCAGGCTATTATATCAGCTCTAACAGAGACAGACCTAACCGCATTAGCCACAACAGCCGACAAGATAGTAGAGACTTGTGCCGGTCCGGAATTATACTCATTGGAGGTCGAAATAGACAAAACCTGACAGACTCCAACGATGTTGTAGAAGCAATAGCAACATTACAGAGACAAATTAAAAACCTTACAACTGAGATACAAGCACTGAAATTTAATAACGGTAGTGAGCAGCTCAGATATCCGAGGTCGCGATCCGGCACCAGATACAACACCAGACACCGTTCACCATCATATCGTTCGCCATCAAGGTCCCCAGAACGTCAACCGGATAGTCCATATTGTTATTTCCACGGAAGATTTGGTAATAAGGCCAGGAAGTCTCAACAGTCCTGCGCATACAAACAAACGGCACAGGGAAAACGAAGATCGGGAGACACAGTAGAGGCTTGCGACTCTCCGATAGTATTCACCGCCTCTTCGTAACGGATAACGTAACAGGACTCAAACTGCTCGTGGACACGGGCGCTGAGATCTCCGTCATTCCTAAGTCGAACATACTTAAAAATGAGAACCATTCAACGCAAAACTGCAGACGCAGCATTGTACGCAGCCAATGGGACAGGTGATCAAAAGCTTCGGATCGACAATCGTTTGAATTAAACCTTGGATTACGCCGCAGATTTCAATGGAGATTCATTATCGCAGACGTTTCAAACCCCATATTAGGGGCCGATTTCCTCCATCATTTCAACATTACAGTCAACCTGAGAAAGAGGCAATTAGTGGATAACACTACAAAAGCTACAATCCAAGGGATTCCAACAACAACACGTCAAGCGGAATATCAACAATAAACGCAAATGATGCTTATCACAACATCCTCAGCAAATTTCCTGCCATCACAATGAGCCAACATCAAACCCACTGGGACGACTCGACACAACGTAACACATTTTATCGAGACAAAAGGACAACCGACAACAGCTCGAGCTAGAAGATTCGCACCGGCGCAGCTCGAGGTGGCAAAAAAAGAATTTAACTTCATGATCGAGCAAGGCGTATGCCGCCCATCCAAGAGCAATTGGTCCAGCCCATTACATATGGTAAAAAAACCAACGGGAGTGGCGACCATGCGGAGATTACAGACGGCTCAATGCACAAACAATACCGGACAAATATCTAATCCTCAGATATACGACTTCGCGCACAAGTTAAATAGCGCAAAAATATTCTCATCAATTGACCTAACCAGGGCATACCACCAAATTCCAATTGAAACAAACGACATCCCAAAACGACGGCTTTAATAACACCATTCGGCCTGTTTGAATTTCCACATCAATGCAGTTTGGATTATGCAACGCAGCCCAGACATTCCAAAAGTTTATGAACAGCATAACTCGGGATTTGGAATTTTGTTTAGGATATACTATCTCACAGGATGGAGTAAAACCAATAAATGAGAAAGTTCAAGCAATTCAAGATTACAAGAAACCAGAAAAAGCCAAAGATCTTCGCAGATTCCTCGGAATGATCAATTTCTACCGACGATTCATTCCAAATGCGATAAAAGCGCAACACCTCCTATTCAAAGAAATCTCGGGTTATACCAAAAATGACAACAGACCCATCAAGTGGACGGAACCCTTGACTCAAGCTTTTCATGACTGCAAAGATTCACTAATGAAGGAAACTTTACTAGCTCATCAAGATTCAGACGCCAAAATCGCTATCATGGTCGACGCCTCCGATATTGCCTAACCGGGAGCAGCGCTGCAACAGTGGAAAGGTGGCTCATGGAAACCGCTAGCGTACTTCTCAAGAAAGTTCAACGGTGCACAGACAAAGATATTCTACTTATGACAGAGAGTTAACAGCGATTTACGAGTCCATCAAGCACTTCAGACAGAATATAGAAGGTAGAAATTGTACAATTTATACAGATCACAAACCCATCACCTTCGCGCTCAACAAAAGGCATCAGTCGTCATCACCCAGACAAGAGAGACAACTCGACTTCATCAGCCAATTCACAAACGACATACAGCACATACCGGGCGAAGAGAACGTTGTCACCGACACACTGTCAAGGATCGAGACGGTGAACGTAACAGCTAACATTGACTATAATAAAATCACAACTCTCCAACAGGAAATGCCAAGACCTCAAACACATAAAAGAAACCCCTACTGGGCTGGAAATGAAGCAACTACGAATACCAGAATGTTCACAAGATATCTGGTGTGATATCAGCACGGGAAGAATCAGACCATTCATCCCCAAAAGTATGAGAAGGGATATAATAGAAAACGTCCACAACATTATTCACCCAGGTGCAAAAACAACAGTAGCTATGGTAAAAAAGCTCTTCATTTGGCCTCATGTAGATAAGGACGTAAAAATGTTTGTCAAATCTTGCGCGACGTGTCAGAAGGTAAAAGTCACAAAGCATACAAAGAGTCCACTTCAAATGTATCCACCACCTGAGAGGAGATTCGGGCACATTAACATCGATCTAGTAGGACCCTTGCCACCGTCCAGAGACTACCAATACCTACTCACAATCATCGACCGATTCACCAAATGGCCAGAGGCAATCCCACTCAAGGATATGACAGCGGAGACAGTGGCCCGTGCGCTCATGGAACATTGGATTTCCTGTTTCGGAGTACCAGATGCAATAACTACCGACCAAGGACGTCAATTCGAATCGCTACTCTTCAAAAATCTAACAAAACGCCTGGGCATCAACCACATCCGTACGACAGCGTACCACCACAGTCAAACAGAATAGTAGAGCGCTGGCATAGAACATTGAAGGCAGCTATAATGGCACATCCCGAAAGTCAGTGGACAGAAGCTCTACCACTAATACTACTTGGTCTGAGAAATGCAATTAGAGATGAAACAACCAACTCACCTGCTGAACTCACATATGGCACCACGCTACGCATGCCATATGATTTCTTTATCAAGTCTACGCCAGACGAGCCTGAAAACTACCTGAGAAAGCTGCAGAGTTTCTTCAACACAATAAAACCCACCAGTACTTCCCACAAAAGTATGCAAAAAACATTTATTCACAAAGACCTTTAAAACATGCACGCACGTTTTTGTGAAAATGGACGGGTACAAGAGACCGCTGCAACCACCCTACGATGGCCCATTCAAAGTCTTATCCAGAGACAACAAAACATTTATAATCAAAATGAAAGGAACCGACAAAAAAGTCACAATCGACAGGTTAAAACCTGCATTCAGCGCAGCAGAGGACAGCACCAACCAACCTGATGGACCACCAACTACCCAAATAGCGCGAGAGAGCAGAGAAGGAGAATGTAGCCACAACAAGATCTGGTAGAACCGTGAGATTTCCGGATTACTACAAGGCACCACTTTGCCTAGTTTAGTATATCCCCTCGCGCAAAATATATTCATATTAAACCTTCTCATACCCTATGTACAGCATAATCTAATAACATCATCATTCCTATCATCCATGTACCTCTTACTCAAATATTACAGAACTTTGTACTTCTGATTATAGAGGACATGCAACACTGCTACTGTACATCACCAGATGAACTGGACTGTGGACGGGCAGACCTCCTCTGGTACCGCAGAGGCTGGGGGGGAGGTATATGGCAACCCCATATCTCGATAGCCGGAAACTAGGAACTTAGCGTTGGCGCCGGTAGGCGCCTAGCTAGAGACACTTCCTCTTGGGCTCCCGCTGCCGCTGGCCGCTTCCGACACACTCCAGAACATCTCGTGATCAATTCCTCAATCATTGCTTTAAATATAACGTGTACATAGTTTAAGTTACCTTTGTTAAATAAAACAACCTGCATACGTAAGTAACATCTTTTATTTAATGCAATACTTAAACTCATTCAATAAAGTTGACGAGATGGTATTTTACCATCCAAATACCATCTCGCCACAGCATTAACTTAGTATTCACCAATATTGCAGGTAGTTAATTTTATTTATCGCAGACTAGAATTATTTCCATACTTAAGACGTCAGTCGGAACTTAGTGTTTTCCGATATTTTTTTATGCTTGTAATATTTTTTTAAAAGTGAGTTATAAGCTACTATCTTGATTGAAATAGCTATCAATCTAACGCACAAGATCTCAAACATAACGCTTAAAAGCGTCCCCTTGAAAAACTCCCTTACTTTTGCATTAATGTATTTTCTCACACGTTACAAAACAAACTCTCGAGCATTGGATCCAAATGCGAGCAAACTACAACTAGCAGTAACCACTAAGAGCACCGGATGGACGTGATAAGATAACACAACTGCCCCCAGAAATGAGATTAGCTTTCAGCAATCCGTTGATCCCCTCGGATACCTGACAATCCTGTTAATCCTTCACTTGATCGATCACTCTCTCCAATACAAGGGATCGATCCGCGGCCTACCATACTTCAGAGTAAGAGCATTAGGACGATTGCTCACGCATATTAATCTGACATCAAAGTAAATAGGTATTTATTTTTTACATTAAATATTTATATGATTTTTATAATAATATTTCATGTGTGATACCTTGGACTGGCATTGAAGCGTAAGACTGATCATCCTACCTGAAAGTAATAAAATGATCAAGATACACTACACTTGGTGAACCAACGAAGTGCCTTATGCACCATTGGTTGCGGATAAAGGAAAGTAGTAGTAGTAGTATATTTTATATCAGCCTGTTTCAATGATTCCTCTTAAAACGTCAAGATTTATCAAACTTATTTTTGTGTATAAAAAAATAACCTTTTGATTTATTTTAGTTTAATAAAAAAAAATCAGTGTGAATTTTAAGACCTAGTTAGATTCCAATATTTTAGGTTAAAATTATACTTAATATATTAAATTTTCTAATTGAGTCAAATGACGATTTGACGGTTAATCAGCGGTAGTGTTTCTAATGGTACTTTCCATCACAACATTACATGATTTCAAATTTGAAATTTACTTACTTTGTATTGAATAAAATAAGAAGATGAAGATATGATGGTTTAAAAAAATAAATTTAAGTAAGGTAACAAAATTTTTGTTTGGCACACGATTTTTTAAAAAAATATAAATCGTGAATCTATATTATAATGTCACCTTTCTATAATAACATCCTGTTCAAATAATAACAAAAATCAGCATAGGAACAAAGATTTTTTTCTTTGACGTTTCAATATCGATACATCAAAAATCGTAACCAGTACCGTCCCACTTGGGGTACGCTCACCCGAGATTTAGGGAGGCAAATATTATTGCGGGAATTGATCTGTTTATGTTGGCTACACCGGAGTTATTGGATTCCTTGTGTCTAACTCAGAGACGTGCGGTGACTTTTTACTACAGTTTTTACTAAGGTACAGTAGGGTTACATTGAACAAAAAGTGAAAAAAATTGAATAATTGCACTGAAAATTGGGTTTTAATAAGGCGCAGTGGTTGAAATGCAGAGTTCGAAGAGTAGAATCCGATTTTTAAACCGCGTATAGAACAAAAATTATTTCTGATGTCGTATTTTTAGACTGATTGAAGGTATGTATGAGGAGTTCAGAGCACAAAAATCAATTCCTTATTCTTGCATATTATTTGAACTTATTTGTAGTCTCCAAACAAAGATTATATATACTAGTAAATCTCTAAATGAAAAACTTATTTTTGTGGCGACAACGCCATACGTCACACTTCGACAGGAGCTGACAGGAGCCGAACAGGATCCGGTACAAGGCCGACCGCAGCCGAATGCCATTCGAGAATATTTTGACCTACACTTACGATTGCACGCTTTTCTTGCTTGAAGAAATTGCTGCTTCATTCCATCCATTTTCACGATTTTTTATAACTTAATATTTTCTTGTTAATTTTAAGCATCTTGCATCCACTGTAGTTTAAAGAAGTTAAGTTTTAATTGTGATTCATTGTAGTGCAAATGAAAGGTTCAAAAACTGTAAGAATCTCGTATTTCTTTCTGTGCATCTTACATCCATTTTTGTATAAAAAATTTTCATCCGTGACAGAAGTGAGAATCATTCTAACGAGGTGATCCTTGCGGAGCGTGAGACTCGGGATAAATCTCTATCAATTAGTGACGTACGCTGATGAGTAGTCGAACCGACACAGCCCACTAGCGTACCAACCACTAAAAGTGATGACCCCGACGCGGCAATATTTTTTTATATTTTAATTAATTGGCATTCATTCTCTTCTGCACGCCACTGGCTTACCCAGAAATGCCAATACACGAGGTAAATAAATAAATAAAATAAAATGAAAGTATCACGGAAAGTGCAGCTACGCACTCTGGGGTTGGTACGAGCTCAAAGGTATTCTTTCCCATGCACGGAATTGAAAATTCTTTCATGTTGAGCAACCTGCGAGGGGTGGCTGCTTGGTATTATCGCAACTATTCGTTATATTTGCTACAAAATTTATTATTTTAAGCAGACTGCATTCCTGAAATGCGGTGTTGTTTAAAATATTTAAATAACACATATTAAAAATTTTCTTGGTGTATCTGAAATTTTCAGTTTCTTTTCTTTTCCAATAAATCACGCAATCAATACTATTTCTAGTACTACTACTCTCAGTTATCCACTCCCAATGGTGCGTAGGGCACTGCATTGGCACACCAAGTGCTTAATAATTTGTTACATGAAGACAAGATGATGAAGTCTTACGCTTCAGCGTCAGTCCATGTTATCACATTTGAAATATTTTTATTTGAAAATACATTCAAATAAATATTCCATATTGACCCTCATCGGTAATCAAACCCGTGACCTCATGCGTCCGACTCGTGGTGCAGTCGTAGCGTGTTGCGCAATCAATGGATAGATAAAAGAAATACTTCGGTAAATATAAATTTAAAAAAACACTTTTTGTGCTAAAAATTTAACTACAGGATTCGTAGATAAAAGTTTTATCTCAATTATCTATGTAATTATTTGAATTGTTAAAAAGTAAGAGATGTGTGAGTTGAATACGAGATAACACTGTTGGTTAATGTACAAAGCCATGCATGATGCCGCTCCAGAGTATTTAAAAGAGCTTTGCATTCCAGATAAACTATCTGAAAGACGTCTCACACTTCGATCAGCTACATCTGCAGCTAAAGGCAGAGTTTTAGTACCGATCCGTAATCAGCGCACAAAATTTAGAGAGCGCGCTTTTGCGGTTGCGGGCCTTGTGGCTTGGAATGCTCTCCCACCAGAAGTGCGCAACTGTGAAAGTGAAGTGATGTTTCGAAAGAAACTTAGGACCCATATGTTCTCTAAACCTTTTGATTAATTTTGATAATGGTATTATGTACTCAGAAATTGAGTTTTCACTCACTTTAAATTTCCCGAGCCGTTAAATTAAATATTTGAAGCCCCCTTGAGGTATGTTCATACGAAAACGGCGCTATATAAATTATCCATAGTAGTAATAATAATAATAACATTTTGTCTTTATACCCACCGGAAATGAATATTATTTCTGATGAATTAAACAACTGTACTCAAAAACATTGTAATTTTTGCTTTTGTGATTACTTAAGTTAAAATGAACGTGAATACGAATCGCGATGTTTAGTACAGGTCTGCGTAACATGAAAATTATTGAATAAAGCCTTCATTTTATTTCAGAATTTTCTTTCGTCATCAAGTTTTATTGCCAACATTTTTATATCAAACAATAGTATACAGAAATCCATAAAATCGATTTGACGTGCTGGTCCTTGGACTCCTTATGACTAAGTTAATTAAGGCTAGAGTAATATCGGGTGTCGAGAGTGGCATGACGTTAATCGTCCTCCATTAGTCCTTCGTCCTGGCACAGCAGGTGTGGCGTCAATAATCCTGGGAG
This sequence comes from Micrasema minimum, assembly GCA_022494985.1. Lineage (NCBI taxonomy): Eukaryota > Metazoa > Arthropoda > Insecta > Trichoptera > Brachycentridae > Micrasema > Micrasema minimum. The sequence goes on from JAGVSP010001537.1 coordinate 71,871, forward strand.
ACCAAATAATAAGGAATAGCCGAGGTTTCTCGTTACTCGCTCCTAGTTACTCAAATTGGAAAGACTTCGTAAATATATATTCGCTGAACTTTGGCCTCAAACTAATGAGGAGAAAAATCTTCGTGAGGAATACAAGATTTCGTTGAAATGGGTAATTTATAGGCGCTACAAACTTCGACAATTTGTACTAAAATATAGTTCTTCTTGCAAAACTTAAATTTTGTCTTTGTAATTAAAATTTTAAGATAATTTCCATAAATACCGAGGGTAATTAAGTTTACAACACGAATTGTCGACGTAGTAATTAAATTTAAAAATCCAATTTAATATCATTGTTACTGATAGCAAAAACGAAAATTTTTAAGAGTGTTTAAAGTTTAAATATACTTATATGCTTTGATACAACATTTTAGCGAATTGTTAATAAGTTAATTATCCATCATAGGTCATAATGGTTACATTTTGAATTTTGAATCTGAGTTATTAATCATGTAAATTGTAAACAGTAGGTATTAACTCACTTTTATATTGAAATAAGTTATCGAATTCAAATTTGTATGTACTTGTATAATATTTACATATACAGTGTAGATATAAATATTTACTTGAATATGATTTTCACATAAAAATATTTCAAATGTGATCCTTGGACTGAAGCCGAAGCGTAATACTGACCATCTTGCGTACCCTATGCATCATTGAATGCGCATGAGGGAGAGTAGTTGTAACAGTAGTATATTATATACTATTTTTTTATTGACAGTGAATAGAAAAAACACCTTTATGTAGTACCAATATTTTGACATCTAAGAAAACTGTATTCAGGGTTGTCTAACTCAAGGTTCCTATAGAACTACCCCCTACCCCCTACGGAGTCCAGGGGGATGCATTGAGCATGATTGTATTCTCCTATTCTTTATGGGATAATGCAGTGTGTTGAGTGTGCATGATGCCTGCGGAGTATTGCTTTGATAAATGGTTAAGTTTTTAACATTCAAAACACGCGGTGGGAGGATTACAGATTAAGCCATTTATCATCATAAACCAGATGGTTGTGTTGTTTAACTGTTTGCCTAAATAACTGATAGAAATACCATATTCTAAATAACTAAGCAACTAACTTGTCCCCCCTCGTAGCATAGTGGTAGCGCATTTTGGCTACCGTGCCTGAGGTCACGGGTTGAATTCCCGAAGGGGGTCAACTTCAAATATTTATTTACATGAGATTTTCATATTAATATTTCATGTGTGATATCTTGGACTGGTACTGAAGCGTAAGACTGATCATCATTGCTTCATGAAATAAAATGATCAAGATACACTGCACTTGGTGTACCAACTTGGTGTATGCACCAGTTTGGGTGCGGATAAGGAAAAGAGAAACAGTCGTAGGATTTGTATAACCATGCAAGTTTGAAATACAGTATTATTATTATTTTAATTTTTTTTAAATTTTTTTTAAATTACATAATTTTTTTAAATATAAAAAGAAACATTATAATGTATTTAAATATTTCAATTTCGGGCTACTTTCAAAAAGTCGGAAATGACTGTGCCAGAAAGCAGGAAACAAGTTGTGCTGGAGGGAGAACAAATATTTTCATATTGCATCAAAATCAGCATATTTCAATGATTATTATCTAATATTTCGTGTTTAAAATGAGATGGTGATTTATTTTAAGTGTAATAAATTATCTTTTAGTGATTAATTGGTAAATAATTATTTTTTCATCTGTTAATTTAATCAAAAGATCAATTAATTTATTCACGAATTCATTTATTTTTTCATCTTCATTCCAATTCTAATTCCTTTTTCAATTCGCCAAATCAAATTCCTAGCCTTTGAATTTGAAATGTTTGTTATAAAAACGGATCCTTGCGGACTGTTAATCATCCCTTATCAACCCTCCAACCGCGTAGCCTCGCACCGGGACCTCCCCTTCCGTGTTAGGACCCCGAGATGAAACAATACTGTACTGGAGACGACTCCGAATCGAGAAATGAAGCCATTGTTGATAATACGAATCCTTTCAGCCTGAAAGTAAACTGACGTACGAATATTTTAAATAGAAAGTATTGTTTTCGAGAAATGAGTTTTTAAAAGTCAATTCTACTGTAAACAAAATAACAGTTTTAAATCCAAAATCAAAGACATTAACCACAAAAATGCCATCACCAATGTTATGAGTCTGGCTAATGGTGTACTGGTAATGATAGAAAGAAAATTTATTATGCCACTATGCATGAGTTAAAGGTTTCGATAGTAAAATTAAGATGGTCTTATTTGGTTCCATATCTGATTAGCGATTTTATAGACGATTACATTAAATTCACGTAATAATCTTAAAAAAAGAAACTGTTTCGTCCGCCTCGTGATATTGTCAGTATGAGCTTATCATACATGAGGTCGCAGATTTGATTCCGATAAACAATATTAATTTGTTATAATATTGTTTAAATACAATATGGCATTGAAACGTAAGATTGATCACTTTGTATTTATGTAACAAATGGTCATGATTTACTGCACTTGGATACCAAAAAATGCCCTATGCACCATTTGATGTGGATCAGGAAAAAAGGAGGTGTGCCAATGCAGAGTCCTAAATTCACCATAAGATGCAGTTATAAAGTTGCAGTAGTTTACTTCATCTTCCTTATAAAAAAATAATCAATTTAATTATTATCAATTTCAAGTAACTCTCGCCCGGTGTATTTAATAACACCGACCGTAATTCCTGGAATAAGATTTCCGCATCACCTAAAAAGTTCTCCATAACCATAGTCATTAGTTAAGCGCCGGAGCGTTCATAGTGGCGTCGCGACGCCCAACGGCGTTGGCTGAAATACAACGTAAGGCTAACGGCGTTAGCTGAAACACTTCGTTAGTCTAACGGACGTCCGTTACTGAAACTAGACGCATTTGTTACTTTAATTGGGCGAACCAAGCTGCCTGTTTAGGAGGCTATTTTGGATGCTAGATTTAACATTGAACACCTACTATTTTACACTCAAGTTACTCGTACGATACAACTTAACGTTTGACATGATTATTACTGTTTTGTATATAATAAAAACGGTTTGTATTTGGGTATCTAAATGTTTGATTTTCAGGGAGAAATCATTTAACTTTAAGTCAGTTGAATATAATAAATTAATATAATAACTAATACAAATAAATAATATAATAACTAATAAAAGTTAAATAAAAAATACTTGGTACACTTCCGCTTTTATTTATTTAATCAGTTAGCGCTTTCACCCTGTAACGGGCATCTTCAGACTGCTCAGACTAGTCATGGAATTCCACCACGTAATGTCAATTAAAAATATAACTTAAATTAACTTAAAGTCTATTTTATAGGTAACTGACCAATCTACAAAATTGTGAGTAAAATATGTTGGTGTTTTGTTTAATAAAACTTAGAAAAGAAACTCAAAATTAAAATATTACGTGTATTAACATAATTAATGATTAATAAATGTTACACATCGGTGAATTTCAATCTTCGTGCCAAGTGTTCTATAAGGATAAAAAGTCCCATACAAAAAAATTTACGTGCAGCTTAAAATTAATTAAATGTTTTAAATTAATATTGGGAAATATAAATTGAGCATAAATTTGGTATTGTTTTTATAAAATGCATGCGGATTTTTTTCAAACTGAATCTAAGTTTTGATCTCAAACATTTCAATAAATCTAGCAATTAATAAAACATTAAAACCTGGAATACTTCAAAGCTCTAAGAGTTTTTAAATCGACATAAATAACATTGATGCTGTAGAAAATAAGTGCGGGAGGTATAACTCGGAAGAGTGGAAAGTTTGATTTTAAAACGAACCTTTGAGAAATGGTCTGTAAAACCTTGTTACTTTTTGCTTTTTTCTTATTGGCACTTAGGCAAATGAGTTCTAGAAACGGGCTTAGTCTTTCTGGATAAAAACACTGAACCGGAGTTTAATTATTTATTGTGATTTAGAAAGATAAGTAAAGGGTTGTAATTTCCAAACTTCGCGTTAAGATTTCACCATCTGAACGGCAAAAGTTTATTTGTTAGACGATACTTAGGACTACTTACGCAAAGTTTCCATAACGAATTCTAAGTGTAATGAAAAATCTTTAATGTACGGAGCCCAACTGAAAAGAATATTAGATGGAACAAGTTGGTATCGGCAAGAGGTCGATCTTTTAATATAAAATAACTGAAAAAAGTTTTGTATAATCAATCCAAAGTTTTCAAATGCTTGTATCGAGTTTGATGGGAAAACTTGACGTGTTTTTCTCTACTTGAGATTCAGATTGAAGACATGTTTTATTAAAAACAGGAAGTTTTCTAAAATTGTAATGTAAACAAATTCATTTTTATTCAAGAACACCGAAAATTTGTTTTCGCTTTCTACTGTTGTTTTTGAATGGATTATTTTAAAAATATATTTCAAAATTTGCTATTTTAACTCAAAAAGTCTAAATTTTCTTTAAAGATAGCAAACGCCATCTATGATTGCGTAAGTTATATAATCCGCCATTACCTGGCTCTTTTCAATTTGCACCAATCGGAGAGTGTAGTCAGGTCACGTGACAAACAATAAGGCATCTCCCACCACATTGTCCCGCAGCTGTGGGCTATATAAGTACAGCGGAACATGAAACAAAGACAGTGCGTGTAATTTATAGCGTGGAAGCACGCGTGCAAGGAGACATCTATGGATGCGATAAGATGTGATTAATCGATTTTTAGTCATCTACCACGATAAGCACAACGTTGTATTGTGGTTTACGCAAGGTAAACTTATTTAGAAGATTCTGTTGGTTATATCTTAATTTTGTTAGATAAATGATAAACCTATTGTCTTAAATAATCCATTTGACCATCTCAACAGGTCAGAAAGTCTAATTACAGAATAAAAAACACCACCTTTGAACGTTTGTGAACTTTTTGGAAATCGAACCCTAGCATTTAATTAATAGGCAATTTACGTCATAACTTAAGGACATGGACGTAATGTAACAGGAGAACGGTATTTGACAGTCGATTATTAAAACGAGAGTAAATTTGTGGAATTTGTTCTTCGCAAGCATAATAGAAGGCCGAGGTAAAAATTATCGACAGTATTAAGAAAGTAGTTTAACGATGGTTTTATTCATGTGGAGCTAATAAATTAACTTGAAAGTGGACATAATGAAAAGTCAAAATTATCGACGTGCGTGTATTGAAAGAATTATGAATGTACAAGAAGCGAAAGTACGCCAAGGTAGACTGGTGAGGAGTTCTATCCTCTCTGCCCTCAAGGAAAATGGCGTGATAGCTAATTTGTTACCAAATATGAGATTAATGAATAAATGATAATTATCATAAGGAAGTATTATTATCATTCATAAATTATGAGTACCTTAACCACATTTCCTTTTGTATACCTCCTTTTTTGTTAGTTTCCTTCTGCACGTCCATAAACCTAATACGAAAATTTAAGCATAACCCACTTCGCTGTGTAAACATTATTTTGCACATTTCCGTTCTCCGATATTTGTACCTACCCTCACCTGAAAATGTTTTCAGGAACCTTCGTGGTCGCGAACACAAGTAGGGCGAACGAAGCGGAAAAATATGCCCAGTTATGGTGAAAAAATATTTTTACAGTAAACAGAGAAAAACGCCATGAATGGGGAGAACGAGGAGGTGGTACAGTACTGCCACAGCTTGTAAAGGTAAAATAAATATTTAAATTAGTTTATGTATTCATCAGAAGAAAAAAAAACAATAACATGTGTTATGATAATTTATGATTTGAGAAGGTATTCAATTTTTTTTAATGATGAAAGTAAAATTAATGAAAGTATTTCTCACGTGCTGGACGTCCCCTGTGGTCAATTTGTCGGCAGTTAGCCTCAGAGCTGTGGGACGTGGACCTGCATTTCACAAACTACCTCCAAGCCAAGCGATCGGCCGCCAGTTCCCGGCCAAGGCTATCGGGAGGCCTACGTAGTATATGGCCTTGACAGCCGAAACGCCTTCGCCGGATGACAGTAGATACCAAGGTTGCTGGGTCCGTTGCTTCATCACTATGTTCCTTACAAAATCAAACCACCGCACACCTAACATTCTTCTAAGACGCTTTTTCTCGAAACACAGAAGCCTGCTATTTTGGGTCCTATACATTACGTTTATGTGAATTGCCAGCGCCTACATATTTTTCTGGGTCATTTTCTAAAATTTCTGCAACATTTCGATCCAAATCCTAAAATCTCAGCAGGTAGTTTCGAAAGTGTGCCAGTTCGGAAATAAATTAAATCGCGGTTTCCTAACATTTATCCTCGCCGGAAAATTCAAAGTTACGAGTAACATTTATTCAGCTGTGACAGCGCCCAAACGTAAGGTCAAATATTTTTTGAACCACTCAAAAGGTAGCGGCAGAGGTAGAAGTAAAGTTTAAAAGAAAGATTTGCGCGGGAATGATGGATGGTCCTTCCTACGTCATCAATTATTCATGGCAGTAGGGGGCGCGGGCGCTCCAGTTTGGTAAGAAAAATGTTACGACCGTTTAGTTAACGGTGATTTTAATTTGATTACTGTACGTTCTCCTAGTCTCCTGTTACAGCCTGTTCAAAAAGCTTAAACTTGAGTTGTTCGACTTCGGAATTGAACATTATCTGAAATAATTAACATAATTTGACAGATTTTTTTAAATTTGCATTTCAGCTATTGCATTTCAGCATATCTGAATACCAAAACTATTAAAAAATAATTGATTAGATAACTAATGACGTATTGAAATAAATTCTGTTATATTCAATATATTTTTACAACAAAGTGGCCTAATTATAGAGAACAACATTATTACAAATCATTTATAGATAAATACACAATTTCACCAAAAATTAAACCGAAAACATTTAAAGCCTATGCTCTAAGTGTTCCACTTTGACGATAGTTTTGTACTTAACACTATAAGCTGTTGTTTGAAAAATACAACTTTTATTGGTTTTTTATCTAATTTATTCAAACTACTACTACTACTGCAACTAAATCGAGAAAAACACTCATACCTTTATGCTAACTTACCGATTAAAATACTATAATATAAAGGCGTGGAGCCGAGTAAACTTATTGAATACCTTAAATACGAAATAAAATCTGTAACAAAATGTCTATTTACTCAGAATTAGGCATCAGAAATTCAGGTTTTCTGAATTCCTGAGTTTCAGGATTTTGGATGACGTCGCAACTTTTATTTTATTTTTCTCATTTTTTCTTTCTCTTTTCCTTGCGATATTACCTCCAAGGTGAGTTGCGTTTTTGTTTGTTTGCTTTGTAACAGATTTGAGACGCACTGCTTTCTAAAGATTCGCTAAAACGTGTTTTTTTACACTTGTAATGTTTTATAATAACGCTCCAGGCGCGTGCTTAGGAATCGCAAGTCGTGAAAACTTTCTAAGAAAATTAGAAAAATGAAATTATTGTATTGCTGTTGGGCTGCGGGTTCTCTAGTTTACTGTACTGCGAGGAAAATACAATAACACTATCACGTAAGAGCTTTTTATTTTTTAAAATTAAATTAGTTTGCATTAAAAGGAAAAGAAAGTTTTAAAACTTAGTATTTTTCAAATATCCAACTAAAAGTAAATATAATATTGTTAAAGTATTTAATTAGATATATATTTTTAATTTAAGCATATTTTAAAATAATTTTAAAGTTGACGTGAAATTCAAACAATTCACACAGACGAAGCATCGTGAGGCTCATTCTATACATCCCGCGCCTTTTATGCAATATCCAGAACAATACGCAAAAAAAATTGCTAAAACGTTTTTGTTTCCTACCGTTATAGATACTTTAAAAAATTGTAAGTAGGTCCAAAGGTACTCAGAGATTCCATCATAACCCAAGAAATCTCTTTCCAAACTATTAGAGCTAATAAAACCTTAAGCAAGAGTTATGGAAGTTAGTGGAATCTGGTAAAATTACGTCAAACGGATAAATGGATATCTTTCTCTGAGCTGTTTGGCTGAGCTAATCCTTCCTGGCAATTTATCAAAGTCCCATCTTGTCCGCAATATGTCTCGCTAGAAAAACGTCTTACCGATTCCAGATAATTCTGTCTGGGAGCGGATTCGGGATGCAACCAATCTTTAATATGGTTAATGGTATTGATTTTACAGCGAGAGGAAGTAGCTATTCTAATATGGTAAGAGATATACGAGTGTATCGCGTTGGAGACATTTTCAGTTGTCGGTTTTATAACTTGCAGGAAACACAAGACTGCTTAGGTGCTTAGTTTTCATTATAATTATTTCATGAATTATTCATGTTTATTTTTTTCCATATTCATATTCGTGTTAATAGTATGTTTTAAAACATTGTGGGTCGTTTTGTGAAGTAAAAACCTATTTAAAATGTTAGAAAATGAATTATACGTGTAATAAAAAACAACATTTAAATTTCCTAAAGTATTTATCAAAAATTCACAATGAATGAAATCTTCGTCATATTTATGGTATTTGCCAACTTAAACTCGGAAACATTGTTAAACTCTTGTAAAAAGTCTCGCAAGGTTTTATCTTTGATAAACTGTGAAGTATCTATGTACCGCGAGTAAATGGTAAAGTTCAGGTTTTCTTAGAAATAAAGTGTCTGCGTGTTGTTACTGCGTATCTGCTTCTGGCTCCGAGTTTAAAACTTGGGAATTTATGTCTCGCTGGGAATTTTCATCGAAACGATAAAAATAATATACCCCGCCGCCACTGGTTTTTTCCGCCCTTTGAATTCTACTTCGACGATGACCAGAAGCGAGCCACGGTGCGGTGAGCACAGTGGTGTACTCATTATTTACGGTCAGAACGGGAGCCATTAAGAACAGTCCCTTTATTTTGTGTTTTATCTTTTCTATAAATATAGATGTATGGGCTAAATAAATTTAAAGAATCTTTGCATTATAAAGTTGTTTAAGTTTTTAGTGTGCATTTTTACATTGCAGCTATAATTTATTGCAAAAATATATACGAAAATTCAATATCGTCCCTTCGTCTAAGCCCTACAATACAAAATGAAATTATCAATATAATTATTCTAATTAAGTCCATTATAATACAGCAGGGTTATAAATGGTTGCCTTTAAGTTTGTATTTTCAAAAAGGGGCTTAAAAAAAATATTTTACGTTTTTGATTAAAGTTAAAACTTAGAGCTTCAGATTATCGGGAAAATACTGTTTTTTAAATTTGTATTACTTTGTATGTAAGTATTATTGTAAATTTGTAAAATGTAAAGATAAATATTTGTAAGCTTTTCTCATACAATGTTAAAATTGTTCGTGAAAAACAGTTGAAAATTGAAGTATTTGACAAATAATTTCCAGGTTTTTCCAGGTTGTTATGAAAAACAAGTACATTTTTCAATAAAACTCCATCCCATTCAGGAAATGTAAATGTAAATAAATTCATGTGCCGTAAATAAATAAATGCAAAAAATCTTGCTATATCAGCAGAACAGAGTATTTTTAGAATGAATGAATTGTAATATTATTTGTGCAAAATGCTGGATAAGTACCTACCCAGTAGATTGCACTGCGTGCACTCTGCATGACCGACCAGTGTATTTTCAACTACCGTGAAAGTATGTTCATATATTACGAGTAAATAAACTAGTGTTAAAACAAGTGTGTGATTTCATTATCATTTCTAACATTATGATCTAAAGGTCCCTGGTTTCGGCACCATAATGTTAGAAATGATAATGAAATCACACACTTGTTCTAACACTAGTTTATTTACTCGTAATATATGAACATACTTTCACGGTAGTTGACAATACACTGGTCGGTCATGTAGAGTGCACGCAGTGCAATCTACTGGGTAGGTACTTATCCAGCATTTTGCACATTATTTATATTAAAACAACTCCCCTTTGTAAATCATTGTAAATTTAAATGAATTAAACAACGTGGTTATTCTCGTATGATTCACTTTTAAAAAAACTAACTATCTGTCGAAACAAAGTTAGCATTTTAAAATTAAGTGAGTCATAAAACTAAGTGTTTTTTATTTAATTTTAATGTATTGTAAAGTATGAATTATCCTTGATATAACATTATTCAATTATTTTTACACTGCAAGCTTCTCTTAAAAAAATATTGACAATCAACGGAGCATTTGAAAATGTTGAAATTTTAGGGTGAATCCAATTATCTCAAAATATTCACCCATTCAGTAAAATAACATCAGTTTACAAGTACTTCAGGAGCAGTTGTTTAGAATAAAGCACACAGAGCACGTTCGTCCATATGTTTTGCATTTCCCATCATCGGGAGGTTCGATTCTTGGGAGAGGAGCCTTTGTTGTTGGATTTAACGAACTGTACCTGTACTTCCAACCAGAAATCCGGATCTTTTCAACCAGAACGAAGAAAGCTCTTACCAATACGTAATGTGATGGGAGGAGAATGGTTTGTTTCGCTGAATAGAAAACTCATGTTTCTTCCCATATTCGAACAAAACTACGAAACAAAAAACATACTGATAAAAATTCTGCGTTTTCTGGGTTACTATGCCGTGTATTGTTTGATTTTTTCCATTGTTTTAGGACACACAAAACTGTTAATCATTCTAACTTACGTAATTTGGTAGAAAAAACGAAAGTGAAATAAATATTGGGACACACGTTATTTACGATATTATTGTTGCCATATTATGCGATACCTAGGTAGTTGCTAGATTCACAGTACTCACAGTTGCTAGTTAGCTGGTAGTTGCTAGATTCATAGTACAGTATTCACAGTACAGGTACTCAAGTTTTCGAGTTAAATCAAGATTCTTCTTCTTCTTTCGCCACGTTCGCTCCTATGTAAAGCATGTGGGCATCACTAGATCCCTCCAGGAGGCCCTGTCACCAGCCAGCGCTCTCGCCTCCTCCCACGTCAGGCCCGCATCCGTCAGATCCGCCGAATACATCCGTAATATGTCATGATGATGATGATATCAAGATTTAGACATATTTAATTTACTTGAAAAATACTACCGTATCTGAGGTGTCTATTTACCCACTACGTCACTCACTTCATCATCAATAGGCATCTACGTCATTACAAGACATCTACGTCACACGTTTCGTGTATTGGCCTGGAGTGCTGGAGTCTTTAGGCGGTGGAATTTGATAATAAGTGGTGTTATGAAATTAACCCTAGGAAGCGTATATTTTTAGAATATTTGTACGAAAACGCACCTTCTAGTGAATTATGGTTCAAAGCCTATCACGCATAATAAAATAAAAATTAATTTTATGATCCTTTTTTTATTATTAGGGAAGGAAAAAATTCGTAATAAAACAAGTTATCATATTTTACATTGATGGCTTAAGATGAATAATTACTTAGTAGAGAGAGGACAGAGTGGTATGGCGTTCTATCCTCTCTGCCTTGAAATGGCTTGATGGTTAGTTAGTTAGTTAGTTAGTTAGTAGACGTAAATAATTGATTTTTGCATAATTGGTGTTGTATATTGTCCACGTAATTGGTGTTATGTTCTATTATTATGTCCATCAAGCAGATCTTTGCAAAGGTGATATTAATATATGCATATAAAAAATACTCTACAGAACCAAATGATATACCTCAAATTAGACACAAAACTAGGAACACAACTATGCAGCTTCATAAACCTCCAAAAAATCCACACTACCTTTGGCCAAAGAAGCCTTGTCTATTACTCGAGTAAAGTGTACAACCTACTCCCATTGTCCATCAGAACACTCGAAAAACACTCAGCATACAAAGTAGCCATAAAAAAATGGATTGTGGAGGTGGGTCGTGCATAATTGGAGGAATGGATCAGGCCAAGTAGATAGTCAGGGGGTTTTTGATTTTAAATTTAGGCCACATACTTTTATCTGTATGAATTAAAAAAAAATAAAATATGTATTGATTTTGGGTTACTTAAATTAAGATTGTATGTAGAATATACCCATTATAAATAATGTAAAATGTTTCTCTCGGCACGGGTTATCCCAGTGAGGGAACATTATTATTATATATATATTTTTTTAAAAACACTATGTACAAGTCCAAATAAATAAATAAATATGTTGTTACCTCAATTTGAAAATTCTTTGTTAAATTGTACCAAACATAGCTCTGTGTATATAACATTAAAATATAAATAAATAAATAAAAACAAAAGCCCGAAATAGTATTTGTATCTATTAATTGGTAGTAAATATTTTCTAAACAAGCAAATACTTTTCGCAAGTAAACTACATAAAAAGGGTTGATGTTTTTTGTGCCAAGAAACATTTTTCTCTGTCGCCTAATGTAAGATCTTTTAGCTGGGTCAGTAGGTGTTAGCTTTCATGTGATGACACATTCCATAGAGTATTACATACACCGCTGGTTGATATTTATCCCAGAAATCACCATGACGTGGCACAAAATATTACGAGCTATTTTCTCGAATCAAAACGGAAGCGGAAGTAGGTATGGAGGGAAGATAAAATAAATATCGTTAATAAATATTCCATCGTAGAATAAATATTTTATTTGTGCAGGTTTGGGTTTGAACATATAAATATGGTATGGTACTTTAATTAACTTGATTTGCTACGTTTTTGCAATTTCATATAAAAACGATGTAATGTATTAATGTATTATTTTTATCAAAAGGTATATTTTTACTTATCTTTACATTACGTAAGTAGCGTAAACAAAACTGGTTTTCTGTAACAATTAAATTTAAATGTTTTGGTAATGTGTTTACCCAAAGGAAATACTGCCAAAACCAAAAACTTTTCTGTTATTGACAGAAATATTTACTCAGGATAAAACAAACACCAGCTGTAACGCAGAAAAAGTATTTTCTTTCAATTTCCTGTTTTTCCCTACGTGTCCTGATTAAATACATAGCAAAAAAAATTGATTAATTTAATATAATGGTAGGGAAGTAATTATTTATTTACACGATTTTACATTTTAGTACTAAGTTCGATCTCTCAGGAGAATGTGTGGTAAAACTATGTATGATAGGTGCACTTATGTTGAAATTAGAGCAAAATGCAAGGCTGAGATGATAAGCATTATCTACAAAATTAAGAAAGGTCTTTTACAATGGTTCGGTCATGTAGAGCGAATGGATGATGAAAAAACGGCTAAAAAATGTATGATGTGACTGTGCCTGGATGTAGAAGTCGAGGAAGGCCGAGTTAAACGATCAAGTTAAACAAGTGCTTGAAAGTGGGCATGTAAGAAGTCGGAATAATCGACGTGCGTGCATGAGAAGATGTATGAATGTGGAGGAAGCAAGAGAAGTATTCCAAGAAGAGTGGTGTGGCGTTCTAATCCTCTCTGCCTACCTCTTCGGGGATATGGCGTGATGGTTAGTTAGTTAGTTAGTTAGTTATTTTGTAGATTTTGTAATTTATCTACCATATAAAACATATACGTATCATTAATTAAGGTAATTTGGCATTGAAATTTTGCGGATTTGATCAGAGGCTTAAAAACCATATTCAAATCAATAGTTTGTTTTGATCCCTATGATAAATAATCGAACCCGCAACCTCATGCATGTAGCCCAATACGCTATCCACTACGTCGCGAGACGGACACGAACTACAGGACTGATAAATTTCGTAAATTAAAATAGTGTCTTGTTATATTTACTGAGTAATTGCGAAATTATTGCAATTTACTAGAACTTTAGTAAAAGCCTTGCTTATTTTTCAATGTAGGTATAAACAACTTCAAATGTGCTAACATAATTTTTCCTTTGTCAGAAAATAGTTTTACTACATGAAAAAAATTTGCAAGAGAGTGTTATTTATCCTTACAGAATTGTAGCGTGCTGGATATTGGACACATTAGATTCTAATCCGTGCATATCAATCAACTTATGGAAGTTGTTCTTCAGACGGACTAAATGTTTTGAAATCGGAACGATTCAAGAGAAACATAAATTATATATATACTTGTACTATCTGACAAAACGATTCTTTAAACGAAATCAGAAATAAACTTTTTAATTGTGAAATTTAAACCGTTCTTTTCACAAGTTGGATTTGGGTAGATTATTATTTGCAAATTTATAATAAATAATAAATATGTTTTAACCGTCTGATTGATTAAAAAACTCACAAGGTCACATTTTGTTGAAGCTAAATGTTTAGTAATGATGATAATTAGCAATATTCTATATGTTTAAAAACACGGCTGTTTATTCCACGCAGGAAAATCGGTATTTTTTCCACGATTGTTTTTTATTTATTATACCTATGAGCTTAATATTTTTTTTTTAATAATTACTGTAAAAAAAAATAAGAACAACATGTCAATTAAAAAATTTAAATGTAAAATGGTTTTCTCAATAAAAAAATTAGTATTAAAAAAATAAAATAAACAAATACAAATTTAATTAAAATTGGGGCAATTTTACAAGACTATCACTTCACTCATGCCGTTATATCAGAAATATAAATGGGAATAACCGTATTCCAATAAATGCATTGTTTTTACATAAATCAAGCCCATTATGTTATTTTTCCATTATTATTATGTTTTTTAGTCCAAAACTAATCACTTTACTACAAGGTGAACGAACAACTACTGCGTGTATTAAAATCAAAATAACTCGTAGGTACTACTGTTTTTATATAAGGCAGTAAAGTACTCGTAAAGAATGCGGATGATTTGAGTAAATGATAACTTAAAGTATGTTAAAATAAAGTGGAGCTTAAACGTTAACGATATTTTATATTACAAACTTAGAAACTCGCTTTCGACCGCGAAGCTTATTACTAAATAAAAACTCTAATACCCGACCTGGCCTTCATACAATCAAATCGCTACTTCATCAAATGGTACCATTTACTCCGAAAGCCGCCAGGCACTCCGTCAATGTCGAGCTTTTCTCTACTGAAGCATTTGATGTTACGGGACGTAACACGGTGTTACGATTGGTTGGTGGTACTTGACCGGATGGGAAGAACGGATGAAGAGAAATGGAAACCGAAAAGTGAGACGTTATGTTTTGATGGGATGGAAGCTTTAAAGCTGCGTTTAGTTAACTGGTAATGCGTGGAAAGCTAACGGCCAATTGAGAGCTTTTTGCTTCACGAGTCAAAATATCTACTCTCTGGTACATTTTAGCATCAGTTTGAGCTCAATTCAGCTCATAAAAAAAACATCCTGATAATTTTTTTTATTAGTAATTTATCAAATATTTTTGGATCGTTTCGTATGAACATTAATTAACAGTCAAAAAAAAATCAGTATAGGCTAGTAGTCGACTTTTCCAAACAAATAATTCTAATAAATATTTCTTTAGTCATTCTCATTCAACTTTACTTTTAGTCATAATGTCCTTTTTATGTGACATTTAGATTGATCCCTAAGATAAATTTTTAATGGAATAAGTGCACCAAAATTCCTATTTTTTTACGACAGTTCGTTACGTAAAAATCATAATGTTTTATGGCAGTATTTTCATGAACTTTGCTACAAGTTTTTTTAAATAAGAATAATGAATTTCTGCCGACGCATTGTCAAAAATGGACGTCCAGTTTGCGTCATAGCTGCGGGACGTGGACCTGACTTGGGAGGATGCATAGAGAACTGGCGGCCGATCGCTTGGCTTTTAGGCAGTTTGTGGGAGTGGATATAAAATGATGATGATAACATGTTATTGGCAAAATGTTTATAAAAGTGTTTGGTTCAAAAATTTAACTCATTATAATTCTTTTTATTATTTCACAGCTTAAGATGTTTCGGCATTTAATTATAAAAATCCCAAAATGTAAAAAAAAATGCATTTGATTTTGCTCTTCATATAAAAAAAAATGGTAAATCTTTTTTAAACACAACATGATGAAATTTGAAAAATATGGACATGAAACAAAACATGTATTGTATATTTACTCGCTTAAAATATCATCGTTTGTGGCATTTTCACTAATAAATTCCTTTGAGTAAATTCCCTTGAGTAACAAGCAAAAAAAAACACCCACAATCTGGTATTTAAAAATAAGAAATAAGTGCTTAAAAAGTTTTATTTCATCATTAGTAGAGAGATTGTGGCACTATCGTTAAACTACCCCTCTCTTGGGCCATTTTTATGTGCCATAACATGAAATATGACGTCACACGCTCTGTGCCAATTTGGTGCACGTGGCACCCCTTAATAAATTACAGCGGGAAGGGAAGGAAAGAGGAGGGAGGAACGGAAGGAAGAAGAGAAAAGGGTAGAGAACGAGGGACATTCTTCGAAGAAAATAAAATAGAAATCACAAAAATTGACAAAATTCGTGATATATTTAAAGTACTATTTTAAAACAGTTATGCGATTTTGATGTATTGTGACTGTTATAAGAGGTTTTATTTATTGCACGTGATTTAATTGTGACTACAACAAAAACATTATGTTTGCATCAATTTAAAAAAAGGATATCTGTTGATTACGTACAAGCTACGCAACACAAGTACATGAGAACTAAGTCGCTTTCACCAATGAGATAAACGGACGAGGACGTCAGATATGATGTTTGCTGGTAGACAGTAGAATAAAAACGGTGCATGATCGGGAACCAGTCAAAGATACATAATAAAGGTGGCCTATATTCTTGCAGCAAACCTACAATAAGCTGACAGGACATACAATTATCAACTTGTTGTGTTGACTTATTAGCTAATTTAATGCCCTCATTCATAAGAACTTTTGTTTAATATAAGAAAAAATGTTTCCGTATTGCGAAATGCACTTTTCTATTTAATACATCATTTTGGATATTTTCGTATCGAATCTTTTCTTTTCTCTTTCTTTCATAACACCAAAATGACATCGATTTGAGGAAAAAACTCCCCTTACTAACTTGCTAATAGCTTTACCCTCGTACCAGAAAAAGTATCAAATTTCTTACTGAAAATATCACACATCACACATTACGTTAGTCTGATGTAACAATAATACTAGGTAAGATTATATATACATTTGTACATACACAAATAGTAGTTACATATTCAATTAAAATTTCTTGAAAATCACACTCCATAGATTTATAATCCATCAAGCGATTTTAAAGAAAATTAAATCTTTGTGCAAACTCGTGAGGGTATCAATTACCCCCTGCAAGGTACAGAACCCCATAAAACTTTACGCAGTAAATCACTTCTGCCATTACTCTTTTCGCCCACGTGTCCGATGCATTACGGCCCGTTGCATTCACGTGCACTGTATGCAGTTTGAAATATATTAGAATGAATCTAGTATGAACTCTAGCTGACTGCACTTTGCCTCCTTGCATCGCGTTATGGTTGAACTTACAACATCCACTCGTTTTACGATAAAAACTGAAGTTATTTGAGATTTATAGTTCAATAACTTTAACTTATGACTTGAATTTTACATTTTAATTATATCATTAATGCATATGTTTTCTCGCCCTTTAAGCGCCCTTGAGGTATATTTATACCGAAACGGCGCTATATAATTTATCCATAAATAATAATAAAAATTATCCCTACGTTGGTTGATTGATATGGCATTTATTTTGTAGAACTCCATGATATCTTATGTTTTAAATCAAAAAACATTTTTTTTGTTCTACGTGATTTTATTATCAAGTTAGTGACAATTGTTAGTGTCAAGTGACAGTTTGATAAGTCCCTTACAAGGCGAAAACAATTGTCACTATAAACTGTTATAAACAATCACGTAGAGACCAAAAAAAAATCGTTTTTTTATTTTAAACATAAGAACTTATTCCCTACGTCTGAACTCAAATGACAGCCGTCTAGGAATGGATGAAAAAAGTATTAAATACATATTTACTTATTGGCCGTTTAATTTATAAACCAGTAATGTATAATAATCAGCTACAATGTATACGAAACAAACACTAATAGAGCATATGAATTGATTTCGCACATTTTTTGCGTCCAGGACACATTTCCGTTTGTAAAAAATTTTTACCCGTTATTTCAAGGCCTGTTAGCTGCCTACGTAGGTTCGATGTTCGCTGGCTACGAATAGGTGCATGCAATTGTGACCGATTGACCATGACCCACCAAGATACAGGGAACCTGATGCCTTAAAAAATAGGGAAGCATTGTTATGGCTTTCGGAAGAGTATGAAATTCTAGTATAATTAATGCCCATGCCAGCCACTACGCACTATAAAGAAAAATAATATTTGTACTCATAGTGGTGTGAAAAGTAACTACAAATTTAAAATCAAGTCCGTTGTGTCTGTACCGCAGTCGAATATAATGAAAAGCAATTTTTTTCAATTTTACTGGTACTGGCGATCAAATGTTGTAGGTTTATCGTAGTTGGTTTAAGAGGCGTTGGTTGTCGTAATTACGATGGGGCATTCGTTAAAATCTCGACGGTATATTTTAAATAAGGCATGCTTAGTTTGTACCTAGAAAAAAATTGATTTTGTTTCATTCTTAGTGTGTTTTACATCTTCCATTTAAGGTAAATGCATCACTGCTCTGTATTTCAAAGTAAAACGTTGAAGAAAATTTCTCCAAATGAATAAAAAGAAAATGTAAGGAATAATTTCAATAAATGCACCGATGCAGTTGATACCTTAAAAAACTATTTTTTATGCAGTCTTTTTTAAAAAAGTTAAATCTTTCCTAATGTAATATTTTTATATTATGGGGATATGCTCGATGTAACAAAACTCGATGTACTAAGCGGGAAAAGCGGTGTGATGAATTTACAACTATTTCGAGTCGATTTTTTATTTTTATTTGACCCATATGTTTTCGAGAAATTGTAGTAGAAGTTATTATTTCATTGATTAATTAATACTATTTATATAATCTAATCCATAAATAAAATTAATCAAAACGCCTTCATTTGAATATGAATATTGTGGCAATTTTACATTTAGTTTATGTGTACTTATAAAAAATAATTTATGGGTCATTTTTTTTTAATGCAAGCTCAGAGATCATATCCTATAAATCTGAGGTAGTATCTGACTCCAGTGTGCCAGTTCGGAAATAAATTAAATCGCGGTTTCCTAACATATATCATAGCCGAAAATTAAAGTTTACGAGTAACATTTATTCAGCTGTGACAGAGCCCAAAGTAAAGGTCACATATTTTTTGAACCATCAAAAGGTAGCGGCAGAGGAAGAAGTAAAGTTTAAAAGAAAGATTTGATTGCGGGAAAGATGATGGTCATTCTACGTCCATCAATTATTCATGGCAGTGGGGAAGTTACGACCGTTTAGTATACGGGTGATTCTTAATTTGATTACTGTACGTTATCCTAGTTCACTGTTACAGCATGTTCAAAAAGCTTAAACAATGAGTTGTTCGACTTCGGAATTGAACATTATCTGAAATAATTAACATAATATTTGACAGATTTTTTTAAATTTGCATTTCAGCTATTGCATTTCAGCATATCTGAATACCAAAATATTAAAAAATAATTGATTAGATAACAAATAGACGTATTGAAATAAATTCTGTTATATTCAATATATTGCACAACAAAGTGGTCCTAATTATAGAGAACAACATTCTTTTCAAATCATTTATAGTAAATACCACAATTTCACCAAAAATTAAACCGAAAACATTTAAAGCCTATGCTCTAAGTGTTTTCACTTTGACGATAGTTTTGTACTTAAACTATAAGCTGTTGTTTGAAAAATACAACTTTTATTGGTTTTTTATCTAATTTATTCAAACTATACTACTACTGCAACTAAATCGAAAAAACACTCAACCTATATGCTAACTTACCGATTAAAATACTATAATATAAAGGCGTGGAGCCGAGTAAACTTATTGAATACCTTAAATACGAAATAAAATCTGTAACAAAATGTCTATTTACTCAGAATTAGGCATCAGAAATTCAGGTTTTCTGAATTCCTGAGTTTCAGGATTTTGGATGACGTCGCAACTTTTATTTTATTTTTCTCATTTTTTCTTTCTCTTTTCCTTGCGATATTACCTCCAAGGTGAGTTGCGTTTTTGTTTGTTTGCTTTGTAACAGATTTGAGACGCACTGCTTTCTAAAGATTCGCTTAAACGTGTTTTTTTTACACTTGTAATGTTCTATAATAACGCTCCAGGCGCGTGCTTAGGAATCGCAAGTCGTGAAAACTTTCTAAGAAATTAGAAAAATGAAATTTATTGTATTGCTGTTGGGCTGCGGGTTCTCTAGTTTACTGTACTGCGAGGAAAATACAATAACACTATCACGTAAGAGCTTTTTATTTTTTAAAATTAAATTAGTTTGCATTAAAAGGAAAAGAAAGTTTTAAAACTTAGTATTTTTCAAATATCCAACTAAAAGTAAATATAATATTGTTAAAGTATTTAATTAGATATATATTTTTAATTTAAGCATATTTTAAAATAATTTTAAAGTTGACGTGAAATTCAAACAATTCACAGACGAAGCATCGTGAGACTCATTCTATACATCCCGCGCCTTTTATGCAATATCCAGAACAATACGCAAAAAAAATTGCTAAAACGTTTTTGTTTCCTACCGTTATAGATACTTTAAAAAATTGTAAGTAGGTCCAAAGGTACTCAGAGATTCCATCATAACCCAAGAAATCTCTTTCCAAACTATTAGAGCTAATAAAACCTTAAGCAAGAGTTATGGAAGTTAGTGGAATCTGGTAAAATTACGTCAAACGGATAAATGGATATCTTTCTCTGAGCTGTTTGGCTGAGCTAAATCCTTCCTGGCAATTTATCAAAGTCCCATCTTGTCCGCAATATGTCTCGCTAGAAACGTCTTACCGATTCCAGATAATTCTGTCTGGGAGCGGATTCGGGATGCAACCAATCTTTAATATGGTTAATGGTATTGATTTTACAGCGAGAGGAAGTAGCTATTCTAATATGGTAAGAGATATACGAGTGTATCGCGTTGGAGACATTTTCAGTTGTCGGTTTTATAACTTGCAGGAAACACAAGACTGCTTAGGTGCTTAGTTTTCATTATAATTATTTCATGAATTATTCATGTTTATTTTTTTCCATATTCATATTCGTGTTAATAGTATGTTTTAAAACATTGTGGGTCGTTTTGTGAAGTAAAAAACTATATTTAAAATGTTAGAAAATGAATTATACGTGTAATAAAAAACAACATTTAAATTTCCCTAAAGTATTTATCAAAAATTCACAATGAATGAAATCTTCGTCATATTTATGGTATTTGCCAACTTAAACTCGGAAACATTGTTAAACTCTTGTAAAAAGTCTCGCAAGGTTTTATCTTTGATAAACTGTGAAGTATCTATGTACCGCGAGTAAATGGTAAAGTTCAGTTTTCTTAGAAATAAAGTGTCTGCGTGTTGTTACTGCGTATCTGCTTCTGGCTCCGAGTTTAAAACTTGGGAATTTATGTCTCGCTGGGGAATTTTCATCGAAACGATAAAAATAATATACCCCGCCGCCACTGGTTTTTTCCGCCCTTTGAATTCTACTTCGACGATGACCAGAAGCGAGCCACGGTGCGGTGAGCACAGTGGTGTACTCATTATTTACGGTCAGAACGGGAGCCATTAAGAACAGTCCCTTTTATTTTGTGTTTTTATAAATAAATATATGATCTAAAGGTCCCTGGTTTCGGCACCATAATGTTAGAAATGATAATGAAATCACACACTTGTTCTAACACTAGTTTATTTACTCGTAATATATGAACATACTTTCACGGTAGTTGACAATACACTGGTCGGTCATGTAGAGTGCACGCAGTGCAATCTACTGGGTAGGTACTTATCCAGCATTTTTGCACATAATAAACCAATTTTTTAAAAAAACAACTCCCTTTGTAAATCATTGTAAATTTAAATGAATTTAAACAACGTGGTTATTCTCGTATGATTCACTTTTAAAAAAAAACTAACTATCTGTCGAAACAAGTTAGCATTTTAAAATAAAGTGAGTCATAAAACTAAGTGTTTTTTATTTAATTGTTGAATGTATTGTAAAGTATGAATTATCCTTGATATAACATTATTCAATTATTTTTTACACTGCAAGCTTCTCTTAAAAAAATATTGACAATCAACGGAGCATTTGAAAATGTTGAAATTTTAGGGTGAATCCAATAAATATCTCAAAAATATTCACCCATTCAGTAAAAATAACATCAGTTTACAAGTACTTCAGGAGCAGTTGTTTAGAATAAAGCACACAGAGCACGTTCGTCCATATGTTTTGCACAATTTTTCCCATCATCGGGAGGTTTCGATTCTTGGGAGAGGAGGAGTTTTTTGTTTGTTACTTTTAAAAAAGGAGCCTTTGTGTTAACGAAACTGTACCTGTAATTTTCCAACCAGAAATCCGGATCTTTTCAACCAGAACGAAGAAAGCTCTTACCAATACGTAATGTGATGGGAGGAGAATGGGTTTGTTTCGCTGAATAGAAAACTCATGTTTCTTTCCATATTCGAACAAAACTACGAAACAAAAAACATACTGATAAAAATTCTGCGATTTTCTGGGTTTACTATGCCGTGTATTGTTTGATATTTTACCATTGTTTTAGGACACACAAAACTGATTCATTTGAGCTTACATTTTTTAGGTAAAAAAAACGATAGTGAAAAAAATATTGGGACACACGTAATTTACGATATTGTTGTTGCCATATTATGCAATACCTAGGTAGGTAGCTATATTCACAGTAGGTACTCATTTGGTTCGAGTAAACGTCATTACAAGACATCTACGTCACACGTTTCGTGTATTGGCCTGGAGTGCTGGAGTCTTTAGGCGGTGGAATTTGATAATAAGTGGTGTTATGAAATTAACCCTAGGAAGCGTATATTTTTAGAATATTTGTACGAAAACGCACCTTCTAGTGAATTATGGTTCAAAGCCTATCACGCATAATAAAATAAATTAATTTTATGATCCTTTTTTTATTATTAGGGAAGGAAAAAATTCGTAATAAAACAAGTTATCATATTTTACATTGATGGCTTAAGATGAATAATTACTTAGTAGAGAGAGGACAGAGTGGTATGGCGTTCTATCCTCTCTGCCTTGAAATGGCTTGATGGTTAGTTAGTTAGTTTAGTTAGTTAGTAGACGTAAATAATTGATTTTTGCATAATTGGTGTTGTATATTGTCCACGTAATTGGTGTTATGTTCTATTATTATTATGTCCATCAAGCAGATCTTTGCAAAGGTGATATTAATATATGCATATAAAAAATACTCTACAGAACCAAATGATATACCTCAAATTAGACACAAAACTAGGAACACAACTATGCAGCTTCATAAACCTCCAAAAATCCACACTACCTTTGGCCAAAGAAGCCTTGTCTATTACTCGAGTAAAGTGTACAACCTACTCCCATTGTCCATCAGAACACTCGAAAAACACTCAGCATACAAAGTAGCCATAAAAAAATGGATTGTGGAGGTGGTCGTGCACAATTGGAGGAATGGATCAGGCCAAGTAGATAGTCAGGGGGTTTTTGATTTTAAATTTAGGCCACATACTTTTATCTGTATGATTTAAAAAAAAAAAATAAATGTATATGATTTTGGGTTACTTAAATTAAGATTGTATGTAGAATATACCCATTATAAACAATGTAAAATGTTTCTCTCGGCACGGGTTATCCCAGTGAGGGAACATTATTATTATATATATATTTTTTAAAACACTATGTACAAGTCCAAATAAATAAATATATATGTTACCTCAATTTGAAAATTCTTTGTTAATTTGTACCAAACATAGCTCTGTGTATATAACATTAAATATAAATAAATAAATAAATAAAAACAAAAGCTCGAAATAGTATTTGTATCTATTAATTGGTAGTAAAATATTTTCTAAACAAGCAAATACTTTTCGCAAGTAAACTACATAAAAAGGTTGTTTGTGCCAAGAAACATTTTTCTCTGTCGCCTAATGTAAGATCTTTTAGCTGGGTCAGTAGGTGTTAGCTTTCATGTGATGACACATTCCATAGAGTATTACATACACCGCTGGTTGATATTTATCCCAGAAATCACCATGACGTGGCACAAAATATTACGAGCTATTTTCTCGAATCAAAACGGAAGCGGAAGTAGGTATGGAGGGAAGATAAAATAAATATCGTTAATAAATATTTCATCGTAGAATAAATATTTTATTTGTGCAGGTTTGGGTTTGAACATATAAATATGGGATGGTACTTTAATTAACTTGATTTGCTGTGTTTTTGCAATTTCATATAAAAACGATGTAATGTATTAATGTATTATTTTTATCAAAAGGTATATTTTTACTTATCTTTACATTACGTAAGTAGCGTAAACAAAACTGGTTTTCTGTAACAATTAAATTTAAATGTTTTGGTAATGTGTTTACCCAAAGGAAATACTGCCAAAACCAAAAACTTTTCTGTTATTGACAGAAATATTTACTCAGGATAAAACACCAGCTGTAACGCAGAAAAAGTATTTTCTTTCAATTTTCTGTTTTTCCTTACGTGTCCTGACATAGCAAAAAAAATGATTAAATTAATATAATGGTAGGGAAGTAATTATTTATTTACACGATTTTAAATTTTAGTACTAAGTTCGATCTCTCAGGAGAATGTGTGGGTAAAACTATGTATGATAGGTGCACTATATGTTGAAATTAGAGCAAAATGCAAGGCTGAGATGATAAGCATTATCTACAAAATTAAGAAAGGTCTTTTACAATGGTTCGGTCATGTAGAGCGAATGGATGATGAAAAAAACGGCTAAAAAATGTATGATGTGACTGTGCCTGGATGTAGAAGTCGAGGAAGGCCAAGTTAAACGATCAAGTTAAAACAAGTGCTTGAAAGTGGGCATGTAAGAAGTCGGAATAATCGACGTGCGTGCATGAGAAGATGTATGAATGTGGAGGAAGCAAGAGAAGTATTCCAAGACAGAGTGGTGTGGCGTTCTATCCTCTCTGCCTACCTCTTCGGGGATATGGCGTGATGGTTAGTTAGTTAGTTAGTTAGTTAATTTTGTAGATTTTGTAATTTATCTACCATAAAACATATACGTATCATTAATTAAGGTAATTTGGCATTGAAATTTTGCGGATTTGATCAGAGGCTTAAAAACCATTTTTCAAATCAATAGTTTGTTTTGATCCCTATGATAAATAATCGAACCCGCAACCTCATGCATGGTAGCCCAATACGCTATCCACTACGTCGCGAGACGGACACGAACTACAGGACTGATAAATTTCGTAAATTAAAATAGTGTCTTGTTATATTTACTGAGTAATTGCGAAATTATTGCAATTTACTAGAACTTTAGTAAAAGCTTTGCTTATTTTCAATGTAGGTATAACACTTCAAATGTGCTAACATAATTTTTCCTTTTTCAGAAAATATTTTACTACCTGAAAAAATTTGCAAGAGAGTTTATTTATCCTTACAGAATTGTAGCGTGCTGGATATTGGACACATTATTCATAATCCGTGCATATCAATCAACTTATTGGAAGTTGTTCTTCAGACGGACTAAATGTTTTGAAAATCGGAACGATTTCAAGAGAAACATAAATTATTATATACTTGTTACTATCTGACAAAACGATTTTTTAAACGAAATCAGAAATAAACTTTTTAAATTGTGAAATTTAAACCGTTCATTTCACAAGTTGGATTTGGTAGATTTATATTTGCAAATTTTATAATAATAATAAATATGTTTTACCGTCTGATTGATAAAAAACTCACAAGGTCACATTTTGTAGAAGCTAAATGTTTAGTAATGATGATAATTAGCAATTCTAATGTTTAAAAACACGGCTGTGTATTCCACGCAGGAAACGGGTATTTTTATCCACGATTGTTTATTATTTATTATACCTAATGAGCTTAATATTTTTTTTTAATAATTACTGTAAAAAAAATAAGAACAACATGTCAAATTAAAAATTTAAATGTAAAATGGTTTTCTCAATAAGGTAAAATTAAAATAAAATTAAACAAAATACAAAAAAAATTAAAATACAATTTTACAGACTCTCACACTTCAATGCCAATTATACATCAGAAATATTAATGGAATAACCATATTCCAATAAATGCATTGTTTTACATAAATCAACCCATTATGTTTATTTTTTCCATTATTATTATTATGTTTATTAGTCCAAACTAATCACTTTACTACAAGGTGAACGAACAATAGTTCGTGTATTAAAAATCAAAATAACTGTAGGTACTACTGTTTTTATAAAAGGCAGTAAAGTACTCGTAAAGAAAGCGGATGATTTGAGTAGAGGATAACTTAAAGTATGTTAAAATAAAGTGGAGCTTAAACGTTAACGATATTTATATTACAAACTTAGAAACTTCGCTTCGACCGCGAAGCTTATTACTAAATAAAAACTCTAATACCCGACTGGCCTCATACAATCAAATCGCTACTTCATCTAAATGGTACCATTTACTCCGGAAAACGCCAAGGCACTCCGTCAATGTCGAGCTTTTCTCTACTGAAGCATTTGATGTTACGGGACGTAACACGGTGTTACGTTGGTTGGTGGTACTTGACCGGATGGGAAGAAACGGATGAAGAGAAATGGACGAAAGTGAGACGTTATGTTTGATGGGATGGAAGCTTTAAGCTGCGTTTAGTTAACTGGTAATGCTGGAAAGCTAACGGGCCAATTGAGAGCTTTTTGCTTCACGAGTCAAAATATCTACTTCTCTGGTACATTTTTAGCATCAGTTTGAGCTCAATTCAGCTCATAAAAAAAACAGCCTGATAATTTTTTTTATTAGTAATTTATCAAATATTTTTGATCGTTTCGTAGGAACATTAATTAACAGTAAAAAAAATCAGTATAGGCTAGTAGTCGATTTTTCCAAAACAAATAATTCTAAATAAATATTTCTTTAGTCATTCTCATTCAACTTTACTTTTAGTCATAATGTCCTTTTTATGTGACATTTAGATTGATTCCCTAAGATAAATTTTTAATGGAATAAGTGCACCAAATTCCTATTTTTTACGACAGTTCGTTACGTAAAAATCATTAATGTTTTATGGCAGTATTTTCATGACTTTGCTACAAGTTTTTTTAAATAAGAATAATGAATTTCTGCCGACGCATTGTCAAAAATGGACGTCCAGTTTGCGTCATAGCTGCGGGACGTGGACCTGACCTGGGAGGATGCAAAGGGAACTTGCGGCCGGTCGCTTGGCTTTAGGTGCAGTTTGTGGGAGTGGATATAAAATGATGATGATTACGAGTTTACATTGGCTAATTTAAAGTTTTTTGGTTCAAAATTTAACCTCCTTATAATTGCTTTTTATTATTTCACAGTTCAAGATGTTCGGCATTTAATTAAAAAACCCAAAATAAAAAAAAAAATGCATTTTATTTTGCTCTTCATATAAAAAAAATGTGAATCTTTTTTTAAACACAACATGATGAAATTTGAAAAATGACATGAAACAAACATGTATTGTATATTTACTTGCTTAAATATCATTGTTGTTGGCATTTCACTAATAAATGCCCTTGAGTAACTTTGAAAAAAAAACAAGCAAAAAAACACCCACAATCTGGTAATAAAATTAGAAATAAGTGCTATAAAAAGTTTATTTCATCATTAGTAGAGAGATTGTGGCACTATCGTTAAACTACCCCTCTCTGGGCCATTTTTATGTGCCAAACATGAAATATGACGTCGCACGCTCTGTGCCAATTTGGTGCACGTGGCACCCCTTAATAAATTACAGCGGAAAGGGAAGAAAGGAGGAGGGAGGAGCGGAAGGAAGAAGAGAAAAGGGTAGAGAACGAGGGACATTCTTCGAAGAAAAATAAAATAGAAATCACAAAAAATTGACAAAATTCGTGATATATTTAAAGTATTATTTAAAACAGTTATGAGCTTTTGATGTATTTGTGACTGTTATAAGAAGTTTTATTTGTTGCATGTGATTTAATTGTGACTACAAAAAACAATTATGTTTGGCACATTTCATAAAAGGATTTCTGTTACAAGTTCGCAACCAAGTACATGAGAACTAACGCGCTTTCACCAATGAGATAAACGGACGCGGAGGTCAGGATATGAGGTTTGCTGGTAGACAGTAGATAAAAACAGTGCATGATCGGGAACAGTCAAAGATACACACTGAAGGTGGCCTATATCTTGCAGCGAACCTACATAAGCTGACAGGACATACAATTATCAACTTGTTGTGTTGACTTATTAGCTAATTTTATGCCCTCATTCATAAAAACATTACGTTAGTCTGATGATAAATCAATTAACTTCTATGTATATATGTATATTATACATTTGTACAAACAAAATAGTACTTCATACTTCAATTAAATTTTCTGGAAAAATCAACTGCCATAGATTTATAATCATACAAGCGATTTTAAAGAAAATGAAATCTTTGTGCAAACTCGTGAGGGTATCATATTACCCCCTGCAATGGTACAGAACCCCATAACAACTTTAACGCAGTAAATCACCTCTTCTGCCATTACCTCTTTTCGCCCACGTGTCCCGACTGGCAGTACCGCCCGTTGCAGTAACACGTGGCACTGTATGCAGTTTGAAATATATATAGAATGAATCTGAGTATTCACTCTATCTGACTGCACTTTGCCTTCCTTGGCATCGCGGTTATGGATGAACTTAACAACATCCACACGTTTATCGCGAAAAAACTGAAGTTTATTTGAGATTATATAGTTTCAATATCTTAACTTATGACTTTGAATTTTAACATTTATTATATTATTCATCATTAATGCATATGTCTTTCTCACCCTTTAAGCGCCCTTTGGAGGTATATTTATACGAAAACGCGCTATTATATAAGTTAACCAAAAATAAATAATAAAAAATTAACCCTACGATGGATTGATTTGATATATGGGAATTACTTTGTAGAAACTCCTTTGATATCTTATGTTTAAAATAAAAAACCAATTTTTTTGTGTATACGTGAATTTTATTTATCAAGTCTAGTGACAATTGTTAGTGGGCACAAGTGACAGTTTGATAAGTCCCTTACAAGGCAAAACAATTGTCACTAACTTGATAATAAAATCACGTAGAACCAAAAAAATCGTTTTTTGATTTTAAACATAAGATTATCCCTACGCTTCTGAACTCAAATGACAGCCGTCAGGAATGGACGAAAAAAGTATTAAATACATATTTATAATGGCCGTTTAATTTATAAACCAGTAATATATAATTCCGCTACATTTTTTAATACAACACTAATAGAGCATATGAATTGATTTCACATAACTGCCTCCAGGATACGCGATTGGCCGACCCATAGGTTCGATGTTAGCTGCCAACGTAGGTTCGATGTTAGCTGTCTACGAATTGTCAGCAGTGACCGTTTTTGACCATCCAAGATCCAGGGAACTGATGCCTTATAAAATAGGAAGCATTGTTATGGCTCTCGGGAGACAATTCTAGTATATTATGGCTATGCCAGCCACTACGCACTATAAAGAAAAATAATATTTGTACTCTAGTGGTGTGAAAAGTAACTACAAAATTAAAATCATTACGTTGTGTCTATACCGCAGTCGATATATGAAAAGCTTTCAATTTCGACTGGTCCTCGATAAAATGTTGGTAGGTTTATCGTAGTTGTTTAAGAGGCGTTTGTTGTCGTAATTACGATAGGCATTCGTTAAAATCTCGAGGTATATTATTATATAAGGCAGCTTAGTTTCGTACCTAGTAAAATTGATTTTGTTTCATACTTAGTGTGTTTACATCTTCCATTTAAGGTAAATGCATCACTGCTCAGTATTTCAAAGTAAACGTTGAAGAAAATCTCTCCAATGAATAAAAGAAATTGTAAGGAATAATTCAATAAATGCACCGATGCAGTTGATACCAGATAAATATGTAAGAGACAGTCGAATCTTCAGAGGGTTGTTCCACCCTTGGGATATTAAGGATGCACTTTCTTGTATTTAATCTGCAGGTGTTTCATACTCCCATACGTTAAGTCGAAATCGCTTTGTTTTTAACAATGCGTTTGTATGAAATATTTATTAAGGAAAAAAAGTAAAATATATGTATAGTTTTCATCTTTACCTACTTACAAAATAGTAAAAACAATATTATTAAAAAATATTTTTTGCTGTTGTAAAATTTCTTTTTTTTTATCGTGTTGTGGATATTTTTTTGAGGTGTATTTAATTTTGAAAAGAATGCTTCTACTTAAAACTAAAATTGTGCAATTTTTGACCTCTGTATTTTTGTAGGGAAAGCTAAAAACCTAAAATTTGAGTTACTTCTAAATGATTATTTATGAAAACTAATAAAATAGCAAAATGATCAAATAAATAACTTGTTTTAATGGCACCACCTATATTTACGATAATATTAATTTATTGAATGTATAAAGGGGTAGGAGTTTTTTCGTGCTATTTTTGAGCTTTAATAATTAATGACTACTTATTTTTTTAATTTAAAACATTTTCTCTCTCATGCATACGGAAATTGAAATTATGTTCGGAGAAACTGAATCTGTAGTGACTGTAAAAAACTCCCCACAAACACATAGAGAAACAATAGGCTTAATGTCATCACCATTTATCCCCAGGGTTTGGACGTTTGGGATTGTTTTACAGCTTATATCCTCCAAAGGACACTTGCCAGTGTAAGGTACGGAGGGTTGGAATTGTACGAAGGCAGTGGTAGAGGGAAGAATGTACCGTAATTATTGTGTGCACGGAATTGGAAAAGAAAGCTCCTTTTGTAATATGACTTAATCGAGAGCTTAATCATTTTACAGAAGGATTGGTGATTTCATGAAAATTTGGGGTATTTTAGAATATAAGATTTTTAGGAATTTAAGTACCAAGTAAATCTAAATTACCAAAGTTAATTTTTTTACTGAATTGTCATAACTTTTAACTTTTAATACCATTATCTGGGCATTGCAATGTCTTCATCATCATCATACCATATCTGCTCCCTAGTGGGAGCATATGGAATCCACAAACTGCCTCCAGGGCCAAGCTCCCGTGCATCCGCCCAATTCAATCCACGTCCCGCAGCTCTGACGCAAACTGCCGACGAATTGTCAACAGTGGACACAGGGACGCTGAGGAGCCTGAAAATTTAAAAAATTTACCACATGCACAAAATAAGTATTCGTCCCCCGTAGCATAGTGGTAGCGCGTTTGTATCCTGAGGTCACGGGTCGATTAACGCTAAGGGGGTCAACATGAAAATATGTATTTGACATGTGATTTTTTATATTTTATTTTAATTTTTTATTTTTTATTTATTTTATGGGTAAAAAAACAGTATCGATACATGAACGTAGTATACAAAAAAAAAGCATGATTACCCAATTATGGTTTTTCACAAGTAATACAATTCAATAGAAAAAAAGAAATATAAGAAATAAAAAATAAAGGAGTTATGAGGGAAGGATAGGGATGATAGGGATTGTAAAAGCGAAAAAGGGAGGATAGACTGGAAATTAGGAAATAGTATTACCTATTTACTGTCTATAAGGATTTCAAATAATTTTAATTTGAAATTGGGTTGTTGCTGTTAAAAAAAAGTCCAAGGACACTACAGTTATTAATGGATTTTCGCACAACTACGATTTATAAAAGAATTTTTTAAATTAACTTATTTGATGGTCTTTAATAATTATATAAAAAAGTTGACATTGTATAGTGAGTTTCTTAATTGGAAATGGAAGAAGGTATCTGCTTCTAGAAGAAGGGGCTCTCATATTACATTTATTTACTAACTTTATACCAAAAAAATCATAAAATCAGATATATTTCTACGATTAAATAAGGTGAAGATAATTTTATGGTAAAAGGATGATGATTCTTCGTAAGAGTTAAATTTCAAATGAAGCTTACCATCCAACATTTTCAGAAAATTTATTTTGAATACGATCGAGTTGAGCATGTATGTTGGAGTAAGATCTGTCAGGGCCAATTGGGTCCGCCCCTACCCTGGTCGGATAATTTAATATTCATACAGGCCCGGACTGGGCTCGGGGGCCATTGGTTATGATAATTTATGTCGGCAATGCAACCGGACCGGCCATCTAAAGTGAGGTTAGGGGACACGTGTTACCGATCGCGATGCCCTGAAATCAGATATACTGGAACAAGGGGTTGAATGGAACAGTGCAATAGATTTTTACTATTAAATTATTCAGTATAACTGTTTTCGGTTTTCTTTGTTTCCAATTTATTTTTCTTAAACTGGTTTTTTCCCTTATTCGCAACTAATGGTGCATAGGGCAATGCATTAGAACACCACGTGCAGTTTACCTTGTTATTTAATTACATAAAGGAGAGGTGACCACCAGTCTTACGATTTAGAGACAGTCCAAGGTATCACACAACGTCGCCCTCATGGAAAAATTCACCAAAAGGAGTTTTTATCGAAATGAAGTTATTTACATCGAAAAACTTAAAATTTCAAGATCTAGTATCAATAAAAATGTAGAAAAAAATTTGTGTATAAAAATGTTGAGATTTCGTTATTTTCTTAATCTTTTTTTTATTTATTTTATTGATTTTAAAATTGCCATTTTATTTTTAAGTGTGTAAAATCAAACCTTAATAGGAACAACAAACCAATGAAAACCGTTATCTTCTAAATTTCGTAGCTTAATAGCTAAGTAGAGGAATTAGAAAATTAATTTCAAAAACTTTAAGGTAAGTATATAATAATGTAAATTTTGTCACTTGGTGAGCTCTTCCACGAGGGCGACGATATGAAGTATTTTACTAATGTATGTTAATTCAAGGCATCAGGTTCTCGGCATCTTGGTCTGAAAATTCGCCGGCAGTTTGCATCAGAGCTGCGGGACGTGGACTTGACTTGGGAGAATGCACGTGAGCTGGCGGCCGATCGCTTGGCCCGGAGGGAGTTTGTGGAATCCATATGCTATCCACAAAAGGAGCGGATATGGTATAATGATGAGTGATTATGTTATTTTGGAATGTTTTCGGGGTACTGATAATTTAAAAAAAAATTGAAACACTGTTTCTAATATACAGACGCCTTGATTAGAATGCATTATCCGGAAAAAAGTTATTAAGGAAATGATAAACACATAAATTTTTGTTAAATTATAATACTGCTACATTCCCCTTATCCGCACCCAATGGTGCATTAGGGCACTGCATCGGTACACCAAGTGCAGTGTATATTAATCATTTCATTACATGAAAGGTAAGTCATACGCTTCAGTACCAGTCCAAGGTATAATTATTATAAATACAACAATATTATAACAAGCAAAATAAAAATACAAATACACTAATATGTTAATTATTTACACTTTCCACGATTTGCCTGAGAATAGAGCTTTAACAAAATTTAGGTAAATAATATTTATCTACAGTATACATTTTTTTAAAGCGATAAATTTAATTATTTTAATAATATATTTGATATTGCAATATGTATTTCCGGAATATCTGTACCAAAGTGTTTTCCCAACCTATCCCGACGCGTGATTTCATCCGTAAAACGTAGATATAAATGAAATATAACGATTAATCGTGGCCTTTCTCGGTTTTGTTATTGGGGGCGTCATTAGAAATACGAGCGATGGTTCCCTTAATAAATGAATCGTCGCTTAAAGTGTGATCCATCATCCCCCAGCAGTGAAGGCTCTGCCGGGAGTTGTAGGCTGCAGGTTGGAGGCTTCACAGCGTTACAAATACCACATTACGGGTGTTTATAGACGCACATAAATACATAAGCAATAAATTATTTTGAAATTACTATGAGTCCACTAAGTATTTTCTGATTTTAAATTTATTTTTATCAATCAGTAATATTTTTTAACAATGACCAACAATAGCAAAAACAAACATTAAATATTTTTTCTCTTTATTATTAACTTATAGATATACAAATAATCTATTAACAATGTTTTTGTTTCTATATTTTTTTTTATTGTACATATATATGTTTTTAATGTATATCTATGTAAACAAAAAATTTTCTTTTGAAAAAAAAAGACATCCTATTCACCAACAAAAAGAATAATAATTGATTTTCAATGATAAGCACACTTTTTTTGACCCTAGCTAAAAAGGTAAATTAATATTAAGGTTATTTAGATCTAAAGTAAAAAACTGATGAAAATAATAATTTTCTTGGTATTACTTTTTCATATCCTCAATTACTTCACAGTAATTTT
Organism: Micrasema minimum; assembly: GCA_022494985.1. Classification (NCBI taxonomy): domain Eukaryota; kingdom Metazoa; phylum Arthropoda; class Insecta; order Trichoptera; family Brachycentridae; genus Micrasema; species Micrasema minimum. Next base: position 106,047 of record JAGVSP010001537.1, read on the forward strand.
TTAAAAAAAATTACGTTTTAAATTTTGGAAATAGTTTTCCTTGTATTGATTAAATATACAAGAGTTATATAATATAAAAATATGTTTTTTTAACCCTAGTTAAGATCTAAGGTTTAGAGAAGAAAAATAAGTAATTTAAAAAAATATAATAGCTTTGATATTATATTGCATTGTTATGTTCGCAAACTCTATTTAAATAATAGGAATTCCATTTTTTTTTACCGGTAAAGGTAACCTTATTTTGATATTAGGTACCTATGTAGGTATAATACATATTTATTAACATTATTTGAAGAATTAATGTCCTTCGAGGTAAACAAATTGTAAGAAAGGTTTGTACCTTTACATTTAAGGGAAGATAGACCTGTAAAGCAAGAATTTCTTTCATCTCACATTTGAACTCCTCCCAAGTAAGGATCCCTTCCAAGATATGATGTTATCTCGCTAAGTCCCGATCCTATAGAATTTCTTAATCGAGGATGTTCTCATGTACTACGAATGTAATCCGTAAAGGTAAATGATTTATCCTAATTTGAGAATTTACATTGAAATACTAGTACTTGAAGGGATTCAATATCGCGTTCTGTGAATAAATCAAAGGTTATTAAAAAAAATCTGCAACATTTAAAAATAATTTTTTTAGAAGCAAAAGGATGAAGAAATCTTTAAAATTATAATTTTGTTTTAGAAAACGTATTTATTAAGTGATTTAATTTTTTATAGATGTGGCTAAAAACGGCTTTGAAAAAGCATTTGGCGATAGTTACAACCCTGCTTTATGAAAATATCCGTAAATTATTACATTTTCAAATAATGGGTTTTTGTCGTGGATTACGGATTCAAATAATGGCATTTGTCTGTTATTTTCAAAACGATCACGGAATAAAAAAATATACGTTGTGTTTTTTTGTAAAATAATAATGAGCGGTATAAAGCCATGGCACGCATATAATAAGTTACATAATATAAAATCTTGAAAAAAAGACGATGAAATTGTCATCATAATTTATCGCATGAATAAACTAAACGTTAAACGCTGCGCTGTATTGTAGCGGTGAAAGAAAAGTGGTAAATGCATATATGAAACCCGTCACTCAACACTTTTTTTAAATCCTCTCAACCCACGAGAGCCTTACAGAAAGTGGAAAAAGGCCGTAAATCCAACTTCACCCCATCACTAGCATATGCCGTGGAAGCATTATTTATGGTTATTTCTCGTTTATGACATATTCCAATACGTGACTCAAATTAACAACCTGTCAAAACTACAACGTCATAACCGGATGACGGTTCCCGGAAGTGAGAAAACCGTCCAACCTCACTCTCACTCTTAATAAAGGGGGAGGAAAAGACACTTACCGGTTTTATGGTTTACGTAAAATATCGGTTTTGAAACAAACTGATGTAAAAATGTAACACAGTTAATCAACTTTCAAGGCGGCCCGTGCTTTGCAACGGAGAAGATCTCACGTCCAAATTTCCCAAGTGAAAAGTGTTTTTCTAATCCAAGGTGTTTGATTCAACCACCTCACGTGTTAAAAGCCTCCAGAAGCTATGAAATTGGATTTGCCAAAAAATATGCTTGTCAAAATGAAAAAGTTGGAACTAAAAATGAAGTAATTACACAATTTCAAAAATAAAATTTGCAGTGAAAATTATACATACTCGTAAAACTATACTTACATAAAATACATACATACATAGGACCAAAGGATTCAATTGATACAAATGTATAAGTTTTTAATATGATGTAATAAATAGTGTAGGCATTTTTTTTTAGTTGTTAGTCCCAGTGATAGTTTAATTATAATAAATTGATTTGAATCTAAATTCTAATAAAGTGATAAAAAATGTTGTTGAGTTAAACGAATGACAAATAAATCACACACAATTTTGCATGCATTATTATTTGGCTAATTAATTGAATAAAAGGGTGTCTCCACTATTGTGTTCTCATGTACAAGTACCCCGATACTCGTGTTTATCCCAGTATGTTGTTAAAGACTGGTCACAATTTGCTGGCCGGACTCGCTACCCCGTGTATTGAATTGTTAAACAGGGGTTGAGAATGAGTAGAAACAGTATTCCGAAACGTATGTATTGGATATCCTCGTATAACGAAAGCAATTTCGTTTTATGGGAGCGCTGATAGTAAATGGATATAAAAATAATTGTTTTCCAAGGAATGTGTAGATATAGAGGATAGAAAATAAGACAAATTGTTGTATTTTCATATTGCTAACTTAAGATAGTATTATGTTTATAGCTACGCAAATAATATTTAGTCACCTAGTTGGTCACCAATTTAGTAGTACATTTCGTGAGTACACCAGATTTTATGTGGGTGCACAGAAAAAGAGAATGAAACAGGTACTTACGGTTTTATAATGTTCGTTTATTCATAAAAACTAGATTCTAATACTAAAACTTAACTAACTGAAATATGGATGAAAAAGAATGATGAAAATAGTTAAAATGAAAGTGAATTTAATTTCTCGCAAGTTAGCGGGAATAATGTTCCGTAGATACGCGTGCAATCACGCAGCTGGTCGAAAGGCTTTCTCGACGATCTCCGGATCTTTCCGTAGATGCTCGGTTCTTGTGTCAGTTCGTACGCGTTCGTACGCGGTTTCGTCACGTCGTTCGTCTTCGCGCCCCGCGTGACGTCATTGTTCCGACCACAAATATATTTATGGTGCACCTGTGGGTCGCAGTCTTTTTTTTATTCATGGTCGCAACTGTGTTGTCGCTGGTTTCTTTATACTCGTACTTCCTTAATTCCCATTTTCAATAAGTGCTTGGACTAAATTAAAATATAATGTAGAAAACATAAATATGTGAAAAAATTATATGATCGCATATTTAAAAAATTAAATAAAAAAAAATGTTTTATCATCATCATTCCAAATCCACTTTCTATGTGGACGCATAAGGATCCACAAACTAACTTCAAGCCAAGCAACGCGGCCCCACCAGTAGGTTCCCGCGCATCTTCCCCAGAAATTAGGTCGACGTCCAGAGAACCCCTGACTGTCCTCTACAAAATAGGCCCGTATGTATGTTTAAGCTCTCAACTGACACACCATCCGAACCGTTCGATTTAAATGTGAATTTAAACTATAATCTTTTTTCTTATGTTGTAGAATTTAGCCATGCAAAATATTCATTCAACTATCCGCTCCCTACGTGGAGCATATGGATTCCACAAACTGCCTCCATGCTAAGCGATCGGCCTTCAGTTCCCGCGCATTCCCTCTCGTCCCCGCAGCTTTATGACGCAAACTGACGACGGACTGTAAAACAAGAAAAAAATGATGAAGCTCTATGTAATAGTCTTCTTATAAATATTAAAAAACAATTTACAAACATAAAATACAAAAGGCTTGAGACAAAATAATAATGGAAAATTATTTTAGAAAAAAAGGGGAAAAAAATGTTCAAGTGTTTCATTATTTCAATAAATGGGTTTGGAAATATTCTTGAAATCGAATACAGTATTTAATAAAATATTTTGTTAAAATTTCATTCTAAGAATTATTCTTCCAAGCTAAAATATTTGCAACAACAAGCAGGTATTTGGATCCTAAAAACTTCATCAGATGAATATATTTTAATGAAATTCCCTTTCTCTTCTGTTGAATTCTCATTTCACTAAATGAAAATGTGTGTTTTCATTTCGAGTAGGGGGCCGAAGGGGTCAGCGATCTGGTCGTATACTAAGGGCTACGGTGATTCTTTTATTTCATTAACCCATTCAATCCGTGACTCTACTACGTAAGCATAGAGTATAGAGATAGCCAGCAGGAAACATTGTGAAATGAATGATGAGGATTCCCATAGTGACGTCATAGGAAATGATGAAACCTTTCCACACGAGAGGACTTCGATTTTCATATTTTTTTAACGACGGTTTTAGGAAAATGCTTAGTTTTATAATGTATTTATTTATTTATTTTTATTTATCATAATATGGTATTTTACATGTTAGGTTTAATTGTTTTGTTTACTAGTAAAAAATATCACTCAATGTTCCTGCTTTAAAGAACAACCCTTTTTATTACGCATGAAAATTATTTTAAAACCTTCAGAAAAGTTTTTTTTATACGATTCAGGTAATATAAGTGCACTGCGCAAGTGTACCAATGCAGTGCCCCTATGCCACCATTTATAGTGCGGCTAAGGGAAAGTAGTAGTAGTAGTTAGTGCAACATCTATTAAAAGGGTTAAATCTAGATATGTGGCTATAAAAACATGAACAAAGTTATTTACAAGTTTTGACCGTCGAAAAAAGTACACTATTTTATTGTAACACTAATGATATTAAATAAAAAATTATCATAATTCCATATCCGCTTCCTATGTGGAGCACGCGGATTCCATAAACGGTTTTTTTTTTATTTTAGCAAATATTCTAATTTGATCGCCACGGAAATCAAACCCCATGCATTGTAGCGTGCATGCTAAGCAGTACACCACAAAACAAATTGGGCATTTACATACATTATTATTCACTGTGATTAATACTCATATTATTAAACATAAAGTAATAATGGACGACAGCAGAATTGCAAGATCCTAGGCGTATCTTTACCAACCTGTCCGCTACCTGGACGACCTGCAAAAGGATGGAAGAACAGTTGGGGGTCGACATCCGAAGAGGTAGCATCGAATTAGACAAATACAGACCCTTAGGTCAACCTTGGAAAGAAGAAAAAGAAGCATAGTACGTAGTGCGTGCATGAGAAAATGTATAAATGTAGAGATATAAATCGTAGTACCCTTAATAAACTGGAACGTTTTCCCATTAATTTTCAGGTACCCTTAAACTGAACTGTCTCCCAAATCGTTAGACTCTGACGTCAGTGTTTGCTCTGATTTAGCCAATAAAGTTAAGTCAACACAGACAGATAGATATACGGTCTAGGATTGCAGTTGCGATTACCTCTCCATAGCATTAATTAACAAAACAATCACAAGTTATGGTCGGCCATTAGCGCCCCTCCCTACAGCCGGGGTAGTTTATCACTCTAACTCTACACATGTGTTGGTTCTACCATTTCAATGTATTGTACCTTGGTGACGACATGCACGCCTTTATACAAACTAAATATATCCAAATTTTATGATAATTGGAAAATGTAGACGTTAACTCTAGGCACTTTTTAAGTCTGCATTTTGAACAATTTGAACAGAAACAGATTTATACTTGCCCTTAAACAATTAAAATACCATGCAAATTGAGGTTGTACAACTTTAAAATTATAATTAAAGTATTCTTGCCTTATCGTCATCATCATCATACCATTTTCGATCCCAATGTGGAGCATATGGATTCCACAAACTGCCTCTAGGCCAAGCGACCGGCCGCCAGCTCTCGTGCATCCTCCCAAATAAAGTCCATGTCCCGCAGCTGTGACGCAAACTGTCGACGAATTTGTCAACAGTGGACGACCAGGACGACCTGAGGTAAACCTGGATGCCAGGACGCATGATGCCTTGTAAAATAGGCAAGCATGGTTAAGGCTCTCAGGAAGCATACGTAGAATATGGCCTAGCCAGCCGAAATGCCTTCTTATAGAAAGCAACCAATTAAGATTTCGAGTGTAATTTATAAATGTGTCCAAATGCATCAAATGTAGATGTAGAGATTGAATAATTTCTTTTATTAGATTTATAAATTTGATTCAACTAGATGTTTTGATGAATTGTTTTATTCCTATAATTATAATGATCAAAATATAAAACAAATATAACTTTTTTTTTAAACTTCAGATTCTTTATACCATAAAGAACCTTATTGAGATAGGTAGTAAATAAGTGTTAAAACATCAAGGAATATTTTGTTGAAAATTTCTAGTATAAACGAAAAATTCGTAAATTTCTCTTCGAGTTTAATCAATATACTTTGTATTTGCAAACAAAACGTAATATATAAATTAGATAAAAGGAGATTGTTGTGGGCTTGTAAACCCGCCAATTAACAAAAAACGTAAAATATTTAGATAAAAGGAGCTATTGTTGTGGCTTGTAAGCTGACCATATTAACAATGCCTAATATTTGTCGACGATTCACATATTCTTATAGCGAAATAATTTTTTAAAGATGTTTTGCGCCAGTTACAAAAAAAACAATTAGAAACTAACACGGGGTACTTGTGTTTCGGGACCCCATTAAAAAAATCTACCAGATGCATATAACCGGCGTGGGGTTGATGGATATTTGGAAAAAAGGTGTCAGCACATCCATAGACTACTTCAATAGGGGAGGAATAATTTTATCGACAATTCATTGCGGATGACATAGTAAATATAGGGTATTACCCTATCCAATACAGAATACAACTGTATTGTATATAAACTGTGTTGATAAATTATTTTTTCGCTTATAAACAAACCCAAACTACATTTTTTAAATGAAGGTAGGATGATCAGTCTTACGCTTCAATACCAGTCCAAGGTATCGCACACGAAATATTAATAAGAAAATCCCATGCAAATAAATATTTCATGTAGACCCCCTCTGTTGGACGCTACCTCTTGAGATTTCGACTCCCATCCCCCATTTGATCATTTAAGAATCATCTAGGATCATCGGCGGCCAGGTAGGCGGAGATGCATCACCGACTAGGCGATTATATTATCATCTATTCTCTCAAGGCGTGGGTGCCAAATTCTTCTTCATTCTCCGCTTGAACCTGACAAAATCTTGAACATTGCAGAAGGCTTGTTTTAGGGAGCTCCTAATCGTGTCCCTCAGAGTTTTTCCGGCAATAGAGATTGAATTTTTGTCTCCAACAATCTCAACATGGATTTGGTCCTTGATTCTATTCCTTATTTTAATCCGTAAAAACTATCTTTAATAAGGGCCTAAGCGGCTCGTGTTTAAAAATGAGAATCAAGTCGTTGCAGAGTAGTGATTTGAACCAGCAATCTTTAGACTCAATGACCGCGAAGGTGACACTAGGCCACCACCTATTCAATAGTGGTTTTGTAGTGTTTATAAAAAAAATAAATATGAACAAAAAAACTTCAAATCAACTAATGCTAGTCACCTACTTCTCTACTATCCTCCTTTATAAAGCAGCCAATAGGGCGCTGCATTGATATCCCAAGTGCAGTGAAGCTTGATAATTTATTACGTGAAGGCAAGATGATCAGTCTTACGCTTTAGCGCCAGTTCAAGGCAGATAAGATATATTTTTGTGTGGAAATAAAAATTAAATAAATATTTAGTATTGGCGGGCCACAAGGCGGGCAAAAAATGACGAATATAAAAAATTAAAACAAAGGAAGAATTCAAATTATTTTTCTACCTCATTAAGTAAAGCATTATGTTGCATGTACATTTTTATTTTCTTGGAGCAGCTTATTTTTCTCCCATTAATCTACACTTTCTTCCACAAAAAAGCTCGTCTCGATTAGTGTCACAGCTTCTGTCAGCTTTTTCCAAGTAAGGCTTTCTTTTTATCTCGCTAAGGGTAGTTTTCATTCCCAGGACAGGTCCACAGCGGAGTATGAATATTCATAAGGGGCTTTCACTACGGTTAATTTAGCAAAGCTTATTTTGTTTGCGGCGCCGCTATAATCTGCGCCGGGCCTGCAGACGGATTTACAGGGCCGGACAGGGCTGAATAAATGAAAAGTAGCGCTTTGTACTAACTATTGGCGGGTTGAACAAATACGAGATTTAATGAATACGCTTTGTACTGACTGATAACTTTTAACATAGCGAAACAATACTTTATTGTGTAAATTTCATTTATTTAATACAGTTCTGCTTTGTCTTAACTATTTTATCAAAAGCGCAAAATAAATTTATATTCAAATATGTAATGCTTCCTTATGAATAGGTTTATTCGTATCGAAATAAAATATCATTAAAATTTCATCTAATTTTAAAGTTTGTATTCTCTACTACTACTACTACTTTCCATTATCCGCACCCAGCGAAGCATAGGACATTGCATTGGCACATCAAGTACCAAATACTCTGATCAATCTTACGCTTCAGAACTAGTTCAAGGTATCACACATGAAATTTTATTATGAAAATTACATGTGAATTTCATGTTGACCCCCCACGGGAATAGAACTCGCGACCTCATGCACGGTGGCCAAATACGCTACCACTATGCTACGGACAAACGCATTGTATTCTCTAGGACCTCAAAATTATCAAAAAGTCTCTCAACAATGCCAAAATAGGAAAAGGTACAACATCTATAATCCTATTTCGGACAAATTGTTCGATGTTTCGTCACCATAATGAAAGTAAGTAAAAACTGGTTATATAGACCGTGTGTTTATTTATTTATTTTATTCATTATCATCAACGCCCGTATGGTTTTTACATAATACATTGTAAAAATATTCTAGTGTGGAGACCGAGAAACTAGAGGCCTCAGGACGTCCACCGATGAGATGGGTGGACGACATCAGGAAGTCTTCTGGAAGAAAGTGGATGGGGGCGGCGCAGGATCGGGTGGAGTGGAGACGACAGGGGGAGGCCTATGTCCAGCAGTGGACCTCAACATGATGATGACGACATTGAAAAAATATATAGGTAAATTATATCAATGTCGCGGGAAATCGAGCGAGAGGACTGTTGTCTGCCCGATAAAGAGTAGCAGACGAGGATGCTTTGAGTAATGAAATTATTATTTTGAGTGCATTTACATATATTTTATAAACAACGTAAACAGCATTTTCAGATTACGAAAGGAAGATCTAAGATAGGCTTAAACTGACGGTTACCTAAATAATCATTTTATCTTTTTGGATTTTGCTCAATTTTTGGCCCGTGACAATTAATATATCTTCACAGGTAGTAGTAATATCACAAACTCAATATTTTAACTACTCACTGCTATGGAATAAAATAAAAAGATATAATACGAATTTTTTTTTTAATAATGGCGAAGACGAAGAAGGGTTCTTAAGGACAGTGATTATTATGATATCACGTCTCGACATTATTACCCAGTTGCTTAGCAGTTTAAATGAATGAATAGCCAAATACATGGGTAGTGTATGTGTATACCACTCCCTAATGACTCGTGATGTTCATTTCATCCCCGTTGTAGAACGTCGTACGCAAAATTTAACACTTCTAAACGGCGCGGTCGGGAATGAGCAAGGAACGCTGAGCGCAGGATTAATTAGGGCGCTGAATACTTCATTCCTGGGCCGGACCTGGATTTAAATAAGAGTACAGAATTAGAATAATCTTGCTTAAAAAACTTAGACACTTTAGCTCAAAACACTATATTTTTTGTGTAAAAATTTACAAACGCTTGCATTTTAAAATTTCCGACAAAAACTTTAGTGCTTTAAAAAACATGTTTATAAAAATGGAAGAATATTCATTTCAAATTCAAAAAGGATACGCGTTAAAATATTAAAAAGTGGTGCAATATTTTTGGGATGTTTTTTTGGTTATCGTTTATAATTTCGTGATTTCAAAGTATAATATGTAGTACATTTTTTTTGGTTCATCAATATTATCCATGCAGGTTAATCATGTTTTATTATTATTATCTTTGATCATTCAATACTTTGTACTGCCATGAGTTACATTTAATTTTTTTTAGGGAACAATAAAAAACAACTAAGAATAAAGTATAGTTCAAAAAGAATATATCTTTTACGAATAAGGTGGACAAAATATGATTCATTTTAAATTTTTCACGTCAGTTATAACTCTGCCCTAAAATAATGTTAAATAATGCTATAGTTGTTAAAAAAATACAAACGACAGAATCAGTTAGAAAAACAAATTTGGACCTTTGAAATTTTGAAATTATAAAACATTAAAAGGAATAAAAAAATCTGAGATAGTACTGCCTGAGACTCCCAGTCTTCATAAAGCTTCTTCCAATAATAATTGTTGTGAAATATCTTTTTTTGTATGTACTAAAAGCAATTCATTTTATTTACAGTTTGTTTATTAAATGAGTATATTTAACTCTCTGTAAATACCTTTTTAAACTTTATTATTCAAAAAATAAACGATCATTCGGGCAATCTTACTGTCATATTTATTAACATAAATACTCAAGGGTTGGTAAAACCAGGATCCTTTCTCGAACATAAAATTGAAAAACAGCAGGTTCTGCGTGCCTTCTGAATAGAAAAATAATAATAAGGGAGTTTTACAAAAATGAGGTAATAAAAGGCATGGCAGACAAAATAAATATGAAGCACACAACACAGTAAAACCACGAGATATGTTTTCTGAAGTACGTAAAGTACTAGCAAGGTCTTTAACGGTTCGCAGAGCACTAAAAAAGAAAATTTAGAATCGAAATATTTTTTAGAATTTTCTTGTTTTTATTGTTATTACGCTTTTTGATGCTGACGGATATAAAGAATTAAAAATTTATGAGTTTAAGTGCTTGGTTTAGTAAGTATACTATATTCATTTGAGGTATTATACTTAATTCAATATATTTATATGTTTGTTTACTCTATTTAAGTATGAATTGCGGCGATGGACCTGGCTTGGGCATGTACTCCGGATGCCTCGGGAGAGCCTGAACCCGAGCTGCCTCTTCTTTACGCCTGCAGGATCCCACCGCGCCGTCCTGGCAGACTGTCGATGACCATCCTACGGATGTATTCGGCGAAGCTAATGGATGCGGGCCGGACGTGGGAGGAGGCGAGAGAGCTGGCTGGTGACAGGGTCTCCTGGAGGGATCTAGTGATGTCCACATACTCCATGAAGAAGAAGGAGAAGTATGAATGTGAGCTAACTTAGCTCAGAACTTAATTGTTCAAAACGATAGAACATTTTTTTAATATGCTAAGCACTTTGAACGAAAAGGTGTATTAAATGAATTTTTGTATTTAAGTTACAGAATAGTGTGACATTCTATTCTCTCCGTCTATCCCTTGTCTAGAGGAAATGGTGTGATGGTTATTGTTAGTTAGATAAGTAACATAAAATTGCAGTGTCTTCGTTCGCAGTTAAATATCAATTTTAATCTGGTTAAATAAATTTTTCAGAGAACTACTTCTAACTAACTAACTAACTAACCATCACGCCATTTCCCCGAAGGGGTAGGTAGAGAGGATAGAACGCCACACCACTCTGTCCTGGCACACTTCTCTTGCTTCCTCCACATTCATACATCTCCTCATGCACGCACGTCGATTATTCCGACTTCTTACATGCCCACTTTCAAGCACTTGTTTTACTTGATCCTGCCATGTCTTTCTCGGCCTTCCTCGACTTCTACATCCAGGCACAGTCGCATCATATATTTTTTTAGCCGTTCTTTCATCATCCATTCGCTCTACATGACCGAACCAACGTAAAAGACCTTTCTTAATTTTGTCGATAATGCTTATCTCAGCCTTGCATTCTGCTCTAATTTCAACATTAGTGCACCTTTCATACATAGTTTTACCACACATTCGCCTGAGAGATCGCATTTCAAATGCATTCAATTTACTTTCATCCTTATTTTTCCAACTCCATGCTTCGCTTCCATACATAAGGGTTGGTACCAGAACTCCTTCAGTTTTGTCAAAACGTTTTAAGATGAATTTATTCCAAAACTACTGGTTAAAAAAATCGAAGTATGTCCATTGTCCAATCCAGAATGAGATTATAAAAAAACAATAAATAATTTTGAGTAATAGACCTCCAATGTACCGTATCTACCCTTAACGCATGTGAGCTGGCAAAAATTATGATTGTTTAGATTGGAAACAATTTGTGGAATTCATATGCTCCAGATAGAGAGAGTGTATGGAATGATAACGATAAGTGATAATTATTAAAATATTAGCCACTCTCACGTAATGTCTTCATGATGTTATTATAATCTAGAGTTTTGGGGGATTCAACATATTGGAATAGACATGGGAAGACAATTTTAGTCATTGATTGTTATAATTTGTAGGTACCTATTCAATTGGTTAATTATTCTAAACACTACAATTTTACTTACAAAGTTTTCCGTTGCTTTTGTTCCAAACATCTTGTTTGAAACTCGCATTTTCCCTATTCCCTTCGGAGGGGAGGCTTGGAAGTACACAAGACTTCAGAACTAACTTCTCATTTTCCACCCCGATTTGCATAAAGGGTAATTAAAGCTCGATCGTAAAAAAAGGCACCGCTTCTTGGTAACAATAAGATTTTATTTGTTGGAGTTAGGGAAGAACGGTCATGGGACATAAAGCAGATGTTTCTCCTGCAATAAGAAGATCCAGGTGCTCTTTGGGATACTTTCGCTGATTAAGGGTGGCTTTTGTATAGCAAAACTTGAACCCTAAACTTTTAAGCAAAATGATGAGCTGATATATTTTGACTCATGTTGAATAAACAAGAATTTAATTTTGTATGTCTTAAAGTTTATTTTGCTTATGCGGGAAGAAATGTTTACTATAAGATTTATTTCTCAACGTATTAACATATTAAATAAATTAAATATTACACTTAAGACCACTGTTTTTTTAACCTAAAACATTTCTAGTTTCGGACAGTACAGATCTGTTCATCTACAGGTGTATACATGGGGTAACAAAACTCGTAGTACAACCCGAAAACTGGTGAATCTACATCATAAATATTTGGAGACGAATGCGTAATATGACTTTTGAATCTGAATTGAAAAAAACAATTCTCTCAAAAATGCTTACATAATTAGTTGGGTACAGCATAGTAAGAAAAATTGCACAAATTCTTATTAAAAATGCGTTTTTTTTTCTTTTTTTTTTCTTAAATAAATTTTATTTGATAACAATTTGTAATAATTTCTGAATAAAAAAATCTTCTTATTCTATTTTCACAAAAAAATTCGATTAAGCACGATGTGAACAATTTTAAAGGGCAATTGGTCTACCTAGGTATATTTTTATATATTTTTTGTATTATATTTAGTATCCTTTTGTCTGTTATTGTTCCTAACAAAATAAAATAAAACCATGGGTCAAAATAAAAACATTCTTCAACAAAATCGACGAAATATGATGTAAATTCACTGGTTTTCCGCTTGTACATCAATTTTTGTTACCCGGTGTATAGAAACTTAGTGGTCTAAAACAATGAATATATCATTTATATTTATTTATTATTTATTTATTTATTACATTTCACATTTAATATAATCACAATAATGGGATGGTGACTCAATCAGTAGAGATCCATGCCAATGATCTGGCCCCAACTCACTAGATAGTCCGTGTCGAGTCAGGGCATTGTAGTAAATGTTGTTTTAAATATTGTTTTTTAAATGTTTCTTATTGATATACTTATAGATGCGAAGTAGTTTGGAAATGGAATATGGATATTCCAGCGTTTATCTATTATTGTCTATTATGGGTGTAAAGCCAGTGTCGGTGGGCAAGGAAAATAATAAATAATTAATAATTGTTATTCTGATAAGTTTTTGTATAAATTTAAGGGAAATGCGTATTTTTTGGAAAAAACAAAGAAACAAAAAATAACTATCATCCATAAGTTAATACTTTCTTTGTCAGATTTTTTTTCATAAATTTTATCAGGATAAATTTCCATGATTATTACTCATTTTGATTTTACCAGACACTCATTTTACTAAATTCGTCTAATTAAGTATTCCTGATTATTTTGTATTTGAATTTTAACTAAAAGTTCTAGGACTGAAGAAAGAGATTACATCCAAGCTTATAAAAACTACTACTTCATAACTATGTTTTAAATTTAATTCTGACAGTAAATAATTAAACCCAGGTTCTAAATTAAATGGAAAAAGCATTCTAGATTTCACAAGTCATAACATTTATCTTAAATCAAGTCCATAAAACTTTGAAGTTTTTGTTAGTAACACGCACCATAATAATTCTATATATTTACTTCTTTTGTTTACGCAAATTAAAGTATTTTTAAACATTATACTTCCGATGGCAAATAATACAAATTTTTCATAGTTGAACTATCTCTGAAGATAAAACGACTGTCGGAAATTCAAAAGACTATCGCAAGATGGCGGTAACCAGTAAACCTTATGGGAAAACGTCTGAGCCATAAATCTGCCATGCTTTGGCAGGTTATGCATTTTCAGTGATACGTTTGTAAGTTTTCGGAAAAAGATTGAAGAACTTTCCATCGCTTAGACTTCAAGATAAAGAATTGCGACATGAATAATAGATGTTAGAATTTGTGAAACAATAGTAAAAACCACTAAATAATTATTGTATTATTCACTGGATAAAATATATAATATATTATTATAATATATATTATTTTCACGGCATAAGTAGATTATTCACGGTATAAGTAGAAAAAGAAGGACGAAAGTAGATTAAATACTGTTGAAATGCGATCTCTCAGGTGAATGTGTGGTAAGACTATGTGTGATAGGTGTACAAAATGTCGAAATTTAGAGCAGAGTGCAAGGCTGAGATAAACATTATCAATAAAATTAAGAAAGTAGTAGTAGAGCGAATGGATGATGAAAGAACGGTTAAAAAAATATATGATGCGACTGTGCCTGGATGTAGAAATCGAGGAAGGCCGAGAAAGACATGGAATGATCAAGTTTAAACAAGCGCTTGAAAGTGAGCATATAGAGAAGTTGGAATAATCGACGTGCGTGCATAAGAAAATGTGAATATGAATGTGGAGGAAGCAAGAGAAGTGTGCCAGGGACAGAGTGGTGTGGCGTTTCTATCCTCTCTGCCTATCCCTTCGGGGAAATGGCGTGATGGTTAGTTAGTTAGTTAGTTATAATATATATATTTTTTAATAAAAAGAAATCTATGCAAGCTTATGATTTGTTCACGTTTTTAAGCAGGAGTAAATACCTATGTTTAGGCAAATAATGTGTTCTGTATCTAGCGATTCAATTAAACCAGCCAATGTACACACACATACCTATCAATATAATATTTTAATTATCTTTCAAACGTTATTGCCTCAAATGTTATTTAAAACCTTTATTTAAATTATGAGTAAAATTATTTTTTAACAAAAATTACAAGCTTTTTCTTTTCTTGTTGGAAAAATGTTTGGCCACATTAAGTGAACTTTACCGAACAGATTATTTTTTTAAAGAATCACCAAATACTTTGATCTCAATCGGATGAAAGAAGAGAGATTGAAGATTATTTCTCGGGATAAATTGATAAAATAAAGAACGAAAAGGTTTTAAGCGAAGGACTTAAAGCTGTGCGGGTTATTAAAAGGATGCTCATGAATGAGGAAAAAGAATTTCTTATGACTTATGAAGATATTACATTTTATTTGCAAGGAAAACTCTATTGTCGTTGTGCGTACTTTATCCCCTATTCCATAAATCTTTTCCCATCACAAAAAGGGTTGTTTTTATCTGATAAGTTATGTTTATTTCTGTTTAAATAGCAATCTCCAGTAATTCTGAATGTATTTACAGCGGGTATTTGGGATTATTTTCATAGAGTAGCTAGTACTCACTGTTGTTGGCTTCGGGCCAAACAATTTGCTTTGAGTTTATATGTCCGTTTTTATGATAGGTTCGTATAATACTATTTTGTATCGAAAACATGTTCTTTTTTATTATGAAAATAGGGTTTGTGTTTTAGTACGAATACTGATGTTTTCAAATTATTGATAAAATGAACAAACATTTTCATTGAAATTTGACTTTATATTTAAATCTAGTAAATCAACCGATTTCGTAAATATATCAAAGACTTGTTTTTATCGCGAGTATATCACGGAGTACTTAATTTTACTAAGTACTTTAAATTTAATTAAACTGAATCGGTAGTGATAAAACAAAATTAGATTTTACAAAATCATCATTATTATATTGAAAGACTATTTCTATTTGTAAAATTACCCTTTACGATAAAACCTAACTCATCTCTTTTTTTCAGTTTTTTTGCATAAACATAATGTATACCAGATATTATGTGACTATTTTGAAGATCCAAATTCCTGGACGTGTTTATTATATATTTGTTAGTTTTGTTATGTTATTTTTTATTTTATTTTTGTGATATTTTTGTATATTGTATTTTTTTTTTATAAATAATGACCGTCAAAAAGTGATTTGTTATTCTACATTTAAAAAAAACATAACTAAATAAAAAAATATGTTTTAATCGAGAGCGCACAGTTTTCACCAGCGCTGTGCAAGGGGTTTCCTGAAAGGCACGTACCCACCCTAACCCAGCTTGCCTTTAAAGACAGGAATCATGGGAGAGTGGGGATTCGATCCTAACTCCCGACTCAAAACCAACTATGCGACAACTGAGCCACTCACATTTAAAAAATCACTTTGAAAATTAAACAAATATTTGATAATAATTATCACACTTGCATTTTTCATATTATGTAAAAGGCAATTTTTTAAATCGTGAAATTCACTATCAAAATTCAATTTCGAAATGAAAAATTCCAGATTTTACAAAATGTAACCCAGTTTGGCAGCGAAAGGCTTTTTGAAAATTATTAAATTAAATTATACGGTTTCCACGGAGAGGCACGTTTGTACCGCGTCCGTTTCCGGCACAGATCCAAAATTGAAATGAAAAAACAAACTTAATGAAATGGTTTATGGATGCACTTTTCATAATAAAATTTATACTTTTCATTCGAGATAATTCCTGAAATACCTATACATGTGTTCAAATGGGTTTGCAACAAATGCGATTGATGAATTGCAGACGCAACACACAAAATTTGATTTCTATTCTAAACCTCACAACTTTTGTTTACCTGTAGGTAAAAACATGTGAAACATCTTATTTCACTTAATTATATTTATGATCAAGAAACATTGTCCTTGGTGTACCAAAGCAGTGCCTTATGCACCACCGGGTGCAGAGAAGGGTAACTAACTAACTAACCATCACGCCATTTCCCAGAGAAGGGTAAGTAGTAGTATTTTTTTGGTTCTATTTATCCAGATTCTTATGAGTATTTCATTTAGACTTTTATATTTTAAAATGTTTTTTTATATGGCTTCAATCTCGGGAATTTATTTACATCAGCCAATACCTGTAACTTTTATTCTACTTTTTTTCTATCGAATTAAAATTTACTAAAAAACTTCATTTAACATTGGCTTTTATATAAAAAATTTCTTTATTTCGTTGATAATAATGGCTTTCTTTATCGACGACAATGATAACCTTAACTCTTAAACTGTAATTGCGTTTGAGAGTCTATTTATTTGACATATTTAATGATTTACTTTGCTACTTTGTAAATATTGAATGAGTGTATTCGCACTAAGTGTTGTGTCAGAATCATTATCCTGCCAAAGTATACTTGAGTTCTAAATACTTTAGCTGTAAAATAATGTACCTAACCAACCACTCTCGTATGTCAGTTTCAACTCAATTTGGCAAACAGAATTTGTACATGATTAACGTTTATCGCAAAGTTAATCCGCGCGTCATGGTTAAATAAATTACATGTCTGTCAAACTAAAAGCGTACATTTGAAATACTGAAGCGAATAGAGATATATTCGCACGTCATATCTGTCTTAAGATTTTCAACGACAATGTGTCGCGTTGTCGTTGACTAGAAATTACCTCAGATGTCAGAGTTATACGAAAAATTTGCCTTAACGTGATTTAAAAAATAAATTATATAAATTGGAATTGTATTTTCGGAACTGTGTTCCGTTTGAGGACAATGTCTTATCTTAGAGCAGTTCATTTCACTTTCTTTTTTCCAAACAGGTATACTTCTACTTTCCCTATCCGCACCTAACGAGCATAGGCGCTGCATTGCCGCACCAAGTACAGTATATCAAACATGAAGGTAGGATGATCAGTCTTACGCTTCAGAACCAGTCCAAGGTATCACACATGAAATATTAATATGAAAAATTACATGTTAATAAATATTTCATGATTACCCCCTACCTGAACTCGCGACCTCATGGATGGTAGCCAAATGCGCTACCACTATGCTACGAGGCGGACAGGTATAAAATAATTTTATTATAACTCAAAATTCCGTCTAGGAAGTGGAAAACAAGGAAGACAGTTAACTATGCTACACGCATTTACAATATTAGAAATGTTCAACCAAGAAGCACTACCCCATTTGCGAATGAAATGATAATTTTATTTAAAAAAATATTTCGATAAATTTTGAGTATGAAGAATTGTACGTGCACGACCACCCTTAACGAAGAAGTACCCCAAACATAACTAATAACACACAACATAATACCTCCTTCTATATTTTATCTTATTCTCCCGGTATAACTGCGTCATATGTCACTTGTACCCCCGTAGAGTCCTCGCCCCGGGCATAGTAAAGGAACGTAGGAACCCGTACCGTATATAGCACTAACTTTGTATTTGCAGAAGGTATAATACCATCAGATATGTATGATGTCAGTCATCCACTTTCTGAGATAAGATGCCCATTATGTATTTAAATTGGGTTTTTGGACTGTTTGACGTATATATAATTGATGATGTTTTTATTTATTTAGTAGATCTGTGTTTTGTCCTGAAATTGAGCCTAATTAAACAACCTTTTTTGTCTTTTATATTAATTTGTTTATTTGTTTATTAGGGTCCTTAACATAACATATCTTATTCATTACAGATGGTGTGTAAAAACTTAATTTGTTTATTGATATCTTCTCCTACTAGGTGGCGTGTTGCGTGCTGCGCACCTGTCTCAGAGAAGAAATGTACAATATTATAAGAGTTATTAAAAAGATATGTAATTATTGTATTTGCATGAAAATAATTTTGAATATATGATTTATAATTTGTGATTTGAATAAGTTTATGTTATTTTAATATATACAATACGTTATTATTATAATTTCACTAAATCAACTAAATTTGATCAAATAGTATATTAATTAAAACTTCCTAACACTAGTAACCTACTAAATTTCGGAGGTGTTTCGGCTGACTAGGCCATATACTACGTATGAGCTCTTCCGATAGCCTTATAAACCATGGCTTGCCTATTTAACAAGGCTTCAGGCTCTCGGCGTCCTGGTCGTCCACTGTTGACAATTCCGTCGGCAGTTTGCATCAGAGACTGCTGAGGGACGTGGACTTGACTTGGGAAGATGCACGGGAGCTGGCGGCCGATCGCTTGGCCTGGAGGCAGTTTGTGGTTAAATTATATATGCTCCACATAGAGAGCGGATATGGTATGAAGATGAATGATGATATAAATTTCATTTTTTTATGGTGCGTTTAAAAAAATGTAATTCGAGAATCAATATACCTATGTTATTCGGTTAAAATGAAACAAATATATAATATCTTAAGAATACAATGCGCCCTTGAGGTGATTTTTAATTTCAGCGCCGCTGAAGCGATTTCTAAGAAAAACGGCGCTTTACAAGTCACCCTATTATAGTGAGAGAATTCAAACGAAGGTAGTTTGGTGGTTTTTGTAGGTACTATACACATATTAGCAAATTTTGCAAAATTTTGTGTTGAATAAACAAGAAATATATTAATTTATTATAATAAAAATTCACTGATCGAGCTCACTAAATCGTGCTAAGGTATATATAAAAAATATTTAAATACTTATTCGGTGATAACGGTGTATTTTTATGCATATTTGATACTATATGATACCTTGGACTGGCGGTGAAGCATAAGACTGATCGTCTTGCTTTCATGTAACTAAACGAACAAGACTCACTGAACTTGGTGTATATGTGAACCTACTAAATGCAGTGCCTATGCACCTTTTGGATGTGGATAAGGGACGGTAGTAGTGAGTAGTTTGCTCGTGGGAAACTAAAATTATAGCAGTTTGGGATAAATTTATAATGATCTGAATTTAAATTCAATCATTAAATGCATTTTAATAAATTGATTTGTTAATTAAAAACTTTGGAAAATATATAATGTAACATCCTTCAGTTATTTTAGTTCATTGGAAATACAAAACGGGTCGGTAGGCGATTCAGATTTCAATATCAAAAATACCAACCATGTTATAATATCACCAGAACTCAGGTGGAGTTATAAATTGAGTAATGAGAAAGGTAAATTAAACCGCATTACACGGGCAAAGTATTTGAAGGTTCAGCCGCTAACGGGGGTCATGATTAGGGGTAGTTAAATAGGAATAAAGTCAAACCCAGTGTTTTATGACCTTTTCACGTTGGCGACATTTATTGCGGAGATTAGTTTTCAGGGTAGGTACCTGAATTATAAATCGGGGAGGAAGCGATGTCGACAAGATCTGAATTAGAATTTTCATTTATTTTATAAGGTAGGTACCAAAATATGTTTTTATACTACAAAAGCACCACTTCCAGTAATTTAATTATTTATAAAAAACGATTAAGCGCTTAACTCAATTTAAATTATAATAAAATCACATTTAATTTTATTAATTTTTAAAATTGTAATAATTCTTAATTCTCTATAAAAATGTAAATGAACGTAAATAGAAGATATATTAAAAACTACTATCTTACGGACACAAATATAAGAGGAGTCAGTTATATGTGACACCAAAAATGAAAACTTAACTTTTTCAAGAAGTCACATATTATATTTCAGGCTCCCAGAATTTATAAATTGTATCCCCACCAAAAATTATCGTTAATCATATAGAAATATTAAAATGAATTTTATTTATTTGCGAAAAAAAACTGGCTTTATGAGATGGGCCCAGAGAAGTTTTTTTAGAGGTCACCGCACCAAAAATACTCGTAGATGGTATAAAATATTTGCTAACTACAAAAAAAAAATGTAAATAAAAACTTAGCACTAGATGGGCTTGCCCAGTGTATATAAAAGGTATTTCACGAGCAAAAAAATGTTCATCAAGGTTATTATGAAAAAACCTAAATAAAAAAAAACACAAGTTATAGTACATAATTTAAGGTATAAAAAAATAAAGATTGTATGTTTTTTAATTCATGGCAAATCGATCCAAGCGCCAGGCCAAGCGATCGGTAAAAAAAAATATGGACTGATAAATCTAATAAAAAATTTTACCTTCACAGTGAGTACAATAACTTGTCATTCAGAAATAATAAATCATAGACTGCATTGCTTAGATTTTTGTTTTAAATCAAAAAGAATTAGCTACAATAAATCTTAGTAAAGTCAAAGCTGAAATAACAAAGCCCAATAAATCCCACTTGACTATGCTCTATGACTAGGGTTATGTTCACTAAGTCAGGAGATACAAAATCATAACACAGCTGAGCACCTGAACAGTGTTGCAGAAAAATTTGACTATAATAAGAAAAAATCTCTGAAGATGCAAATGAATGTAATCCTAATAAAAAAGGCCAATACTTAGTCCAAATAACTCAATGTTTTTTTTGTGGTATATGATATTTTTTTTCTACGAGGTATATTATGGAGATGTGCCTTATTGGAGGATCAAACTTAAAGCAGATTAATAAAATAATCGATTTCTTTAAAGTGATTGTGGCGGCGACAATGACGTCACGAGCCGACAATCGCCCGACCGCCTGGTCGGGAAACGTACGAATTTGCCAAACTTGCTTTGAGAATTGGGTAGAAATGATGCATTGAGACACCCGTTAAAAACAATTTTAAGTATTAGCTTGAAAAGCTCACCGTTTATGAAAATTTCACTTACGAAGTTTTCAGGGATGCACCATGCAAACAAATATTAAATAAGTCATAAAAAATATAAACAATTTGAAAAGTGCACTAAAAACTTCAATAAAATAGCATTAATTATATCATGTTCATTAGCAATTATTATAATTATATTCAAAATAACAAATTATACTTGTTACTTCTTTCCCTTATCCGCACCTAATGGTGCAGAGTGGGCATTGGTATAATGTCATGTGTAGTGTACCTTAATATTTTTTATTACATTAAGGTAAGTTGATCAGACCTACGCAGTAAGTTAAAATGTTTATAAAATGTTTAAAATCATTATCTGAATAATTTGAAAGTGCCTGCAAAATGCAATCCTGAATCCTGACGTCACGGGGTGGTACACACCCTGTCTACCCCTAGCGTAACTAATACCCCTTCTTCTATTCGATTTAACGAACCAGCTCCATTAGCTATATGTACCATTTCTGTTTTTTTTATGTAGCGAGTACAAAATTCATATTGGAAAAGGTTTGTATTCAATACTTATCGCATTATTATCATCTCATGTTATTAAGCTCATGTCATTATCTTTTTTCATGGCTATTTATCAGCACCTAATGGTTATTTCAATGCTTTTCTGGGTTATAATGCGTGTTTTTGTGCTTTCTTTCACATAAACGTAGAATTATGCTCCATAATGTGTGTAATATTTATTTTGCCGATTAGATTCGATTATATGCAATTTGTGACATCACCGATCACATTTCACACTCAAAACCCCAATGTTTTAGTTATCGTCTCCCGCTTATTTATATCTGATTTACAAACGATTGCATCGAGTTTGGATTTGTGTTTTTTTGCTTTATTTTCGTACTACAAGTTTTAGCGCTAATTCTGCGTTCTATTACGAATATTAATAAAATATTCATGAAATTTTCAATGGGAGTATCATGTGTACTGTTTTGATTATTTATAAATTCTCTGAGTGATCGATCATATTATCAAAATCATAAGTGTTCCAACAGTTAATTTATCGCGCAAACGTATCGTTTCTGTTTAAAAAGTTCTGTCAGTTACAAAACAGAATACATTTGCTGTAAGTGCAAAAAGCGTAATATTTCAATATCCCTCAACGCCCGCCACCCACGAGAGTATTACAGATCCCAATCTGTTTCCTTATTGATAGGCGGACGACATAGTTCTCTGCAGCAAAAAAAACTAATAAATCTTTCGCCGAAATAAATTTACTTTTCCCAAACATTCTTCCTCGTTTGACGATCGCAAATCCCAATCGGCCTGTTGGCATTTTACACAGCTGCTTACACATTTTTTTACGATATTTTTTTCGACCAAAGCAGTTATTTTCTTTTTGTGATTTTGTTTAAGTTTCAAGTTTATACCGATATAACGAAAAACAATATAATCGATGAGATATGTAACGTTGTGTAAAACTTATAATAAAGTGTTTTTAATTGTAGAAATAATTAATTAGCATGTGCATGCAACTCCATTAGTGAAAATATGATTATGTTTTTTTGGTATCAAACATATTCGTATTGTTTGCCCAGGTATTTATTTGTTTTTTTGATTAAATTAATTAAGATAACTAAAATTCTTATACTTTACTAGTATTTAACTGACTTTTCACATGATTAAAAACAGTAATGATTGTAATTATATTGTAATTTAGAAATGTGTAGAGATTAAAAAAGCATTAAACAGTAATATAATAAATTAAATTAAAATAACCAATTAAATTAAAATCCTGTGTGACTGACTAACAGTTCCACTTTTGAAAATGTTTTCCGATAACAGAGTAATTATTTTTTTTTTTTATATTTTTTTTTAATTTTTTTTTATTTTTATTATTTTATAACTAAAAATAAATATTGTTTGAAAGAATGGAATTAGTAAAACATCTGTTCTTCATAAATCTGTCAACTGTCAACCACTTCAACATTTTTAGTTAGCGACTTATTACTTAATTTTAAATTATTTTTATCAACAAATCCCTGATGAAGGAGTAGTGTCTCCGAAACCGGTTGGATTAATTAAATAATAAATAAGTAGTTTAATTTCATAATTATGGAAAACTACAAAGTGGAGTGCTACAAACATTGAGTTAATATATTGTTTCGTTTTATTTAACAATTCACTTCGTGAGAATTAAGGTCATATTTCATCATCATAACATTATCCGCTCCCTATGTGGTAGCATATGGAATCCACAAACTGCCTCCAGGCCAAGCGATCGGCCACGCCAGCTTCCGTGCAATCCTCCCAAGTCAAGACCACGTTCCCGCAGTCAGCTCTGACGCTTTAACTGCCGACGAAATTGTCAACAGTGGGACGACCCAGGACGCCGAGGACCTGATGCCTTGTAAAATAGGCAATGTGTTTTAAGTCTAGTAGTATTGCTATATAGGTTTATATATTTTTTTAAATAGACTTTGAGGGATGATTTGAAGCTGGTGTAAAATAATTCGATAGTTTTTAATAGAGTAAATAGTTTTTTGGACTCCACACCTTCACCGTAATCATCAAACTATATCCGCACCCTATGTGGAGCATATGGATTCCATAAGCTGCCTCCAAACCAAGCGATCGGCCCGCCAGTTCCCGTGCATCCTTCCAAGTCGGGTCCACGCCGCAGCTCTGACGCGCAAACTGTCTATGGACTCTGCGACAAAATCATGCATTTATTTATTTAAACATGTTATTTTTACAACATTATTTGAGAATTTATGTTTTTTTGAGTCGTGATAAATAAAAAACTTTAAAAAGTAACAAAATAAATGTACACAAATTCTTGATGCGGTGAGAAGAAGTTAGATGTTAGACAGGGTAAACTTGTGGCATTTCCTTATCCGGTGACCCGTATCCTGTTTCCGGTTTGTCATAGAACTTCCGGGACGGAATCCCAGGAATTGGGCTCTTGTGGGACACTCCAGTTTATTTAATGACTAGACCTCAAACAATCAGCAGAATGGAAAATGCATAATGTACATTTTACTTGTGAACTTGACTTTGAATAAAATAGCTAGACAGAGATAAAAAAAAAGATCATCAAGATTTTGCTTATTTTGTATTATTTTACATGTCACATTTGGAACAACTTCTTATACACAATGTGGTCATTTTTAATAATATTTACTATTAATAACGTTAGTGCCGACACAAATAAATAACTTTTTGTTAACCTTACTAAGCCCTAATTTTGTAATTGATCAAAGAAGCCAGTTTAAGTTAAAATGATAACAAATGTTTCTCTTTGTACATATTTATTTTTCAGGCCTCTGGGGCTAAGCACTAGCTTTGAAAAATCCTAATTACATCTTCTATTACACTAGATTCTTCTGTTCTGGGAGGAAAAACTTTATGAAGATGAATGGGCCACTTTACTGGGAACTGTGAGCTACGAGGAACGCTAATAAGCGATTATCCTTATCCACTCTTTACGCTTTGTAAGGCTATTTTTTTTAATGCATTGCCTGACTAACCTACATTTTGAATAATAGGCCTTTCCTTTGTTCTAAGCTTATAACCACCTAAATTCTCTCATGAAACTGTTAGAATCAAAAATATTATTATTTTTTATTGAAATTGCTTTCCTTATTTTTGCTTAAATGATAAAGGCCATTTATCATTCAGAAATAATTCACTAAATAATGCCGACTTTTTAACTCCTTGTATTGTGCCGGTACTTCTTTATGGCTGTGAATCCTGGCACCTCTGCAAGAAAGCTCAGAATGTTCGTTGATTGACGTCTTTTGAGAACAAGTGTCTTAGAAGGATACTAAGGCATTAGGTGATTTGACTTCATAACCCAACGTTGAAATATGGAAACGGACGCTGCAGCACCTTCAACAACTGGAGATCGTGATGTTGCAGCGGTGGACCTGGCTTGAGCATGTACTCCGGATGCCTCGGAAAAAGTCTTCAACCGAGCTGCCTCTTCTTTACGCCTGGCAGGATCCCGCCGTCCTGGTAGACGGTCGATGACCATCACTTCCGGATTGTACTCGGCGGTGAAACTTGATATATGCAAAGTCTGACGTAAGAAGGATGCGAGAGAGTGCTGGCTGGCTCATAGGGTCTCCTGCAGGGATCTAGTGATGTCCACATGCTCCCACATAGGAGCGAAAACTGGCGAAAAACTGGTGAATTATAATTGAATATGAATTTTCATTGAAATATTTCTGCAAATAAAAACTAACGTTAGGAAATCAAAATCTAAATCAAGCAGTTTCTGGGGTTTTCAAAAAGTCACCTTTCTTATTATTATTTATTTTTTTTTGTTTTCTTTCTTTTTTTTTTTTAAAGAAAATCTATGCATTCTTATTATATTTGCACATATTTCAATTTGTAAATACTATTTCAATAAGACCTAAGCGGCTTGTGCTTGAAAATAGGAAATCGAGTCCCGTCGAAGCTGGGATTCGAACCGACGATCTTCTGGACTCGACCGCGACGCTACCTCTTTATATATTTTAGTTTTTTGTTACAATTAGGTACATTTTTCTAAGCGTCATTTTTACGAAGAAGTCAGTAACTACGCATTCTTACGAAATGTTTTGATTTCGACCAACATTATACGCGTGTTTATTTATGGAAAAAATATTATACAGCAAATTTACCAAATAGTAAAGGACATTTAACTATGAAAAGCATAAGTTCTCAAGGAAGAGTTAAATTAAAACAACTACATAATATAATATGTCCACAAAAATGAAGTTTGTGACCTTTTCCTTAACAATATTTACATATTATCTATCAGACCTTTGTGATTGCAGAGAAACAGAAACCCTAGACAACTCTTAAGATCCGCACTCGATTCAGCCAGAGGAAGACTTTGTGAACCCCGGCGAAGTCCAAACACCAAGTTTGGCGATCGTGCTTTTGCAGCGGCTGGACCCTCTGCCTGGATCGACTGCCTTCACACTTACGCACCATTCAGAGCCCCAGTCAATTGAGATCTCAATCAAAAACACCTATTTTTTAAAAAAAAATCCCAGGATGCGTAGTTAGTCTACCGCTAGGAGCTTAGGTTAAACAATCTTTAATTGTAAAGCGCCCTTAATGGGAATTTTCACAAAAAATGCGCTAAATAAGTTAGTTGATTAATATTATATTAACGTTGATAATGTCTAAAAAAAATGAACTATTTTAATTCTTCAACATGGCAATACTATTTTTTTAATGGTTTTAAACTCCTGCTTCATTTTATTGCCAATTTAGTTATCTGTGATAGATATTTAAGTATTTTTGGTTGTAGATTTTTTTTTAATTATTAATTAAAGTCTTATGGTACCTAGGTGTATAATCTTGGTACTCATGTATTTTCCCTACTCGCATAATTATTGTCAGAATTCAAATACAAAGTCAAATGCACTCCCAATAACAGTCATTATTCCTAATAGAATAACCATGTATCTCTCTAAAACACTATAATAGTGTTCGTTCCAATTGCCATGGCTGGGAAAGTGTTGAAACACTGTATGATACATTTGTTTGTACGGAGTATAGGACCAACGGTCGTACTGTTTACCGACTGATCATACATTTCACTTACCACGGCAAGATTCCTGACAGCTCTGTAAAAAAACGTACCACCAGTACGCATGTAGGTACATGCATATGTATTATCTACGTTAACGTGTAAACAAAGATGTGTATTATTTGTAGCTGCAGGACAAATTTGTACTGCCTGCACTGTAAAACGTTTAAGATTTAAAATAAGAGTGTTTTTTAAAATTTATTTTATGTACTGCAAACAACGCCATGCAAGCAACACATTTGTGTATGTACGTAACTTTTTAATTAAGTCAAAATATATTATGTGTAATACTTGTGATAAACAAATAAATCCAATTCAAAGTATGTTTACAGCGAGTCCAAAATAATCAAATAAGTCAAAACAGGCAGCGATTATGATTTACTTAAAAATACTGTTTGTAGGTAATTAAAATTGCAAATAAGAAATTGGATTAGTTTTTACTAAATAATGATCGTATTTAATATTCACCATAATGCATTTTAACGATTTTTTTCTAATAAGGAAGTACCTGTGTGTATGCGTTGCTTTCATGACTGCCTTCTAATATTACAAATGTACTGTGTGTGTAAATCAACTCAAAAAAATTTTGAGGTTGAAAAAACTTGTATTTTTAAATAAATCTAGTGTGTTTTTTTGCCCAGTCATTTTGATTTTACACAGATTAGAAAAAATAGGATGAGTTCGAAGTAAAATTGATATTTCGAAACACATTCCTACAACTTTTTGGCTTCTGAATTCACAAAGCTAGTATTCGACCAAATTAATGAGTACGGGTCATTTGAGCAACCTGCATCTTCGTATTGGTAAACCCCAAGGGCTTGAATTTCCCATCCGGAACTAATTTAGCGGCTAAAAACTTTCCAAATTTGTCACCCACCTTATCCCGCCTAGTATCGATTCCAAACAGGCTTACCTTAAAGCCTTAGTGCATAAACTCTGAAAATGAAAATGCACATTTCAAAACCCCTAGCGGTGTTTAAATTTCTTATTTCAGCGCGCTGCTGTCCGAAAGTTAGGGAGGTATTTTTTGTTTTATTTTCGGGTGGTGTTAAAATGTCCTCTGGTGGCATGACAAATGTTTTCTACCCTCTTGGTGCATCCCATTTAGTCAGATAACGGATAACAGTGAAGTGTCTATTTTTCTCGACGTATTAAAGTGTCCGTTTATTTAAGGTGTTCTTCAGAAAAACTAAAATGCACTCATGTATAAGAATATTATTTTTCCATAATGTGTTCTGTATAAAATATTATATCTCTATCTTAAACGTAAATATTTTTTACTGTTTTAATGAGATTTATTTTTCAAATAAATAAGATTTCCTACAGATTGGCAATTATTTTTTGATTACTATGTTTTGAATGACAAAGTTTATTAATCAAACTTTAGTTCACAAAAAATTTAAGATTAAGTACTTTGCATTGGTATTACTACCTATAGAGATGTAAAAATATACTATCACATTTAGGCTGAAAGTATTTCTTGGTCCTATAAACATCATGTTATGTTTTCACTTTACTAACGATTGTTTATATAAATTGAAAAACACATGACGTAGAATGTCCAAATACTGCTATAATTCAACTAGTACAAACGAATCAAAAAAGATATATCGATGTGATGAGATGTTTATTGGTAGAAATACAATACAAAAGGTATTGAGACAATATGTCATAATATTTTATGGCTACGTTAAACAAATAAAATCTCAATAATAAACCAATTCGAGTTTTGGTTTATCAAAAGCAATTTTCTCTTTGACGTCTGTGTATACATTTGGGATAAAAGAAGGGTCTTCCAGAAGTACCGAAAATGAGAAATGTCACAATTCTTTTGGACAATGGACATCCTATTTCAAACAAGGGTCCATTCACTAGCCACTGGCCATGCGGGAAATAATACCTCTCCTGTTGAGATGCCGCTTTTTTACAAGGTCCAAAATAATCAACAATGCTGCAATTACAGGATGCGACAATGTTTTTTTTTTTTTTTCCTGTAGACACACTATTACCGGTTATTATATCTGCACATTTTTATAAATGAAAAGTTGCAACATATGAAAAAAGAATTTCAAAGCACTCTTGCAAATTAATGTAAATGTCTTTTATGTCGAGTAAACATAAAGTTTTCGATTGCATTAAAATAAAGTATAGTAAATTTGATAAAGCATTTTTTGTGATTTCATTATTTTTATGGGAGTTGAATCATAAAAAATACCAAAATTCTTGTTATCGCTATTTTACACTAAACAAAAAATGAAAATATTTTTTTTTCCAAGGTACACAAGAAATCCCAAGTTTAAGTTGAAAACAAAAAATTATGAAAATCGCACTTTGGTAGAATTGAAGTATTCAATATTTACTCCATGTTTAGTTTTTTGTCCTTGGATTATCATAAAATATAGTTAAATAGTATTAAAAGAAGCCATATTTACAAAAATACCAATTTTGCATATTTCGTTTACCCTTTTAAATTTATTGCTTTATTGGCCAATTACTCAATAATGAGAAATCGGGGAAAATTTATATTTATTTATATTTGATGAATATTTATCCTTTATATTCTAACATTATGCCACTAAGTGCAATAAATGCAACCTGCTTTATAGATACATATTTACTGGTTTACCAATGACCGAATTTTCTATACTAGAAATAAATATTTTTAAATTTCATTTAACATATTGTGATGTTATTTTTACAAGTCCAGATAACATCACTAACTTTTTTTTTAAATCTTTTTAAATCAAATATTATTTTTATTATGGCAACCCAAATTTTGTCCCGTCACGCTCTGACGTCTCACTCTTATTTGTCAAGGAACGAGTAAGTTTGATCGTTCAATTTCTTTCCGAGTTCAACGCCAGTGGACAACGCACGCATGATGTAAATCTCTTGAAATTGTGGAGAGCCGGCAATGGCCGTGAGTATTTTTTTATCATCTTGTAAATCTATAACTTCACATTGACTTTGGCGGTAAACTAACTTTGTAAATTTCTCTCTTTTTACAAAGGGCTTTCTCCTATACTTTTTCCATTACTTTCTCCTCTACTTTTCCCCTACTTATCCTCTACTATTTTATTCTTCTCAATCAATCAATCAAACATACTTTACTTTGCCACGATGATTGACAATCATCGTGAATGGAAATTTTACTTGGATCTTGATACAACGTGAGGCCACCTAACCTCAAAGCTGGGAGTTTTGGACAACTTCTTCTGGAGTCCCCACATGCTGGAATGCCACGCGGTTTCCCACGCTGTCTGGAGATCATGTCAATGCTGTCCGTTGATGACCCCTTGATGACGCTAGATCTTCGAGATGGAAACTAGACCTCGTCGGATCAAGATGAAGAACTTTACTACGGTCATCGTCGAACACGTTCACACTTACACCACATTACACACAATTCCTAGTTTTAAGTTGTTAGTATTTTAGTAATTTAGAGTCGTTTTTTGTTAAATAAATATTGTACTTAAAATCTCATAATTCTTTCATTTAAGGTATCCATAATCCTGGTTGGTTCAAACTGCATTGCTTAATATATATTGGTCTAGTTCTTTACTTCTATAAATGTGTCTTTTGTGATCTACCGCTGAGCTAACTGGTGAAATGCAATAGGTGGTGCAACCCCTCAGGGATTGCACAACTATGCACCCTGCCTATCTAACTTCTTTACTTACACACCTCATCTCTCTTTTATGCACCACCACTATACCCACTCCATTTCTTAAATTGCATTACAATATGAGTACTATAGTACAGAGGTCAACACATAAGACTACCATACATGAAGTTCGAGATTCAATTTCCTGGGGATAATTGAAATATTTATTCGAACTCTATTATATTTTATATTATTGATATCCCAACAGGAACAGAGAAACTCTGGAAACAAATGTGGGTTATCTAGGCGTTTACAGGGCTTATGACCTGTCATTGGCTGCGTTAAGTGGCCACTTGATGAACTACAACATTCCCATTCCGCCCATCATCTGATAACCATATATGACAAATTTTTGAAACTACTATATATTGAATTGTACAGAAATTTCCACAGAATCATTTGACATTTGTTTTTTTCGACAACATTTTTTCTCTCTAGAGACATCTGTTGAGAAGATTGTTAAGCATTTTTGGCAATCAATCTTATTGTGTGTAGGTAAGGCTCTATTGAGCTTTATTACTTACTAGAAGACGCCTGAAGATGTCTCTCCATTCTATTATATTCATTAGAAATCATATCTGGTAGGTAGCATGACCTGATTTAAGAAGGTTGGTTACACAAAATGACCAAGAGTAGTATAAGTCTACCTTTTGTAAAAAAATTGCATTTGTAATAGTAAAACGATGATGATAATGATAATTTTTTTGCTCTGTATCAAAATTATTACTTGCGTCATTTTAATAAAAAACAATTTTTAACTACCATCTCTTTACTTTCCAAGTATTATGTAGGTGTACACATCTCAGTATATTTATACATATCGAGAAATATTTTTTACGTAAGATTATTACACCAGTTATCCAAGCGACCGCATCAGTGAATATTTTTGTTAACGTTATGTGTATTTATTGTGTTCCATAGGAAATAGCGAGTATATTCTAGTTAGTAGGTGCTAGTGCATTGTTTTCCATTAAAAGAGTCAACGCAGCTGGAGTAAT
This sequence comes from Micrasema minimum, assembly GCA_022494985.1. Classification (NCBI taxonomy): domain Eukaryota; kingdom Metazoa; phylum Arthropoda; class Insecta; order Trichoptera; family Brachycentridae; genus Micrasema; species Micrasema minimum. The sequence continues at coordinate 137,781 of JAGVSP010001537.1, forward strand.
AAAGCCTACGTTGGCGTTGGGTAGAGGAAACCCAAAAAATGTCAAACATTAAAAGAAGCATAATAGAATTAAAAACATTATTTGAGGAAGAATAGAATATTTATGTAGGTTTTAGGTTTAGATTTAATTTAAAAAAATAATTTATTCATCGAAAAACTTAATTTATTCCTTGTAAAGATTTAGTTTACGAGACCGACCAAAAATCATAACAACAAAGGTTTTTGTTTAGTAAAATTGAGAATAGATATTTTGGTTGTGTAATTACAAAATTTAGTAGTACATTTCGTGAGTATACCAGATTTTATGTGTGTGCACAGAAAGAGAGAATGAAACAGGTACTTACGGTTTATAATGCTCGTTTATTTCACAAAAACAAGATACTAATACTAAAAACTTAACTAACTGAAAAAAATATTGATGAAAAGGAATGTTGAAAATAGTTGAAATAAAAGTGAATTAAATATCTCGCAATTTGGTGGGAAGAATGCTCCGTAGATACGCGTGTAGTTACGCAGCTGGTCAAAAAGCTTCTCGTAGATCTCCGAGTGTTTCCGTAGGTGCTCGGTTTTGTGTCAGTTCGTAAATCTTCGTGCGCGTGACGTCACTGTTCCCGCCACAGATATTTCTTCCCTTATCCGCACCCAATGGTTCATAGGGCACTGTATCGGTACACCAAATGCAGTTTACATTGATCATTTTATTACACAGTAAAAAAATCTTACACAAAAAAAACGTCTTAAAAATTGACAGTAAAAAAAAAAACAATATTATTCACTCCTGGAAATGAGTAGTAATCAATTGAGATGAATTAATTTTTAATTTTGGAAATTAAATGAGAATAATGTTTGATCAAACTAGTTTTAGAAGCGCGTTGGTTCCAATCCTGTCCGCGATAAAGGAGTACCGCTGAGAGTGGCTTTAGCTTTGTGTCAACAACAAGTTACCCAGCACGCGACATCATAATTAATAAAGGTAGTCCCTAGTACATTCCGACCTGTGGCGGGTCCATAACAGACCTGTGGCGGCAGGACATACAAAAATACCACACAATCAAATTGCCAACTACGTTTGATCACGTTAGGGAAATGAGTACTGAGTGTCCCGAGTATAATCACAGTCAGAATATAATAAAAAACGGTTTTGTACAGTAAAAAAGTCAGTATACAAATGTTAATATAAAAAATAATAAGTAAAAGTAATAAAAAAAAAAAAAAAACTATTAATTTTCATTTAATTTTTAATTATAAAATTTATATGGAAAAGGTACTTGTACCGTAAATAATTGAATAAATAAATATGGTCACCGTATGTTTTCTGTCAATTTTTGAGCGCCAAAATTTTTTAACCAATCAGGCCATGCAATTTTACGAACACATTTAAATAACTTCATATTACACATAATATTTGTTTATGTGTTAGTATTGGCTTTCTTCTATACTTGACATCTATACTTTGAGTTTGATTTTTATTAACGAATTGATGCTCAATTTGCATGCGCAGTAGTTCTTTAAACGATACAGAAAAGCGTTGCTGGTTGATATCTAGAATGTGTGAAAAAATCATTGCTCTAATGTTAAATTCCAGGGAGAAAATCGAGGAATACGTTTGCACGGGAAAGCAGCCACGAGTCACGTGGTGGAATATGCTCTTAAGGAATTGAACATATTAATACCTGCAACATGATAAGAAAATAATGTTTGATGATAAAATTTTATTTTGCAAAAAATTGGGTTACCATGTTTTATTTCTAGACAGACTAGCCCGTAGCCTGCAGGATATTGGAGGCTCATTTTATAAAATCGTCCTAAAAGCAAATTGATTGAATTAATGCAGATGCGTAAAAATTCATTTATCTCGGTTTATGCAACATTTTGCTGCGTGTTTTTAGCGAAACGAAAAATCTCGCTCAAACATGACATGTCTGTATAACTTGTGTCAATACGCTAATATGCTAACTGACATGCGTACGTTAACATATATGCACGTTAACTGACAATCGAACTGACATATTACATGAAATCAAATCTCATTTTTTAAATGGATTACAATTAATTTTACTAACTTACTAAACAATCTCCATTCGATTTGTTAAAATTTAGGCTACAAACACCTCGATAATTTATTTTTTAAATATTGTTTTCTTTTCAAAATTCTTTATAACAAAACGTATCCAGTAGATTATGTATTTTGACCGTCAAAAAAGATGTTATTTGATAGTAGCATTTTTTTTAGTAGGTATCTAATAATATTAGGTATTTAGTCCAAGAAATAGTATGTTTTTATTTATTTAGATTGTATTTATATTGTATTGTATTATATTTGTATTTATTCCTGCATCACACCTGTTCTTCTCTATGGCTGCGAATCGTGGCACCTAACTAGGGCCCAAGACAGCAGACTTCTGAGTTTTGAGAATAGGTGTCTTAGAAGAATTTTAGGTGTGCGGTGGTTTGACTTTGTAAGGAACACAGAGGTGAGGCAACGGACACAACCTTGGTATCTACTGTCATCCGGCGAAGGCGTTTCGGCTGGCTAGGCCATATACTACGTATGCTTACCGAGAGCCTTAACCATGCTTGCCTATTTTACAAGGCATCAGGCTCTCGGCGTCCCAGTCGTCCACTGTTGACAATTCGTCGGCAGTTTGCGTCAGAGCTGCGGGACCTGAACTTGACTTGGGAGGATGCACGAGAGCTGGCGGCCGATCGCTTGGCCTGGAGGCAGTTTGTGGATTCCATATGCTCCACATAGGGAGCGGATATGGTATAATGAATGAATGAATTTATTTAGAAGATTATTATATAGTTAATAAATGTAGAAGCTTAGAATATATGTAAATCTAGGCAGAAGTAAGCCTTTACCCATATTATATATGAGATTACAGCATTTCTGAAATTCTTGAGACTCATTTTCAGAGATGAATTTTCGGAAGAAAAATAGTCCTATTTTGATGTGTCCAATGGACAAAGTCGCGTAGACGTCTACTGACCAACGGAATTGTGTCACTGAAATGGCCAAGCTATCAGTGTTAAATTCTTGCAGAGCAAGATCTAAGCTGCCACATTTCAATTATCGTTGGAGCTACGGGAAGTGGACCTGACTTCGGAAGACGTACAGGTGCTGGCAGGATTATCTAGCGTTTACATGCTTCATGACTGTCATTGGCACTTGATGATTAAATGCT
>JAGVSP010001538.1:0-90189 GCA_022494985.1 Micrasema minimum
ATATAAGCAACGAAGTAATAATTATTAAGCGATAAAATTTAGGTTAATAATATTGGCATTTGAATGAAATTCAAAAAAACAATTACAAAATTTTACATGGAGAGATTAAAAAAAAATTGTTTAATAAACGCTTGAATAATCGATTTTCAAGACAAAAATTTATCAAAAATAGTGTCAATTAAACACAGTATTTCGATAGTTGCCTTTACGTACTTTGAGATTTGTTGAAAGGAATAATCGAAATTTTATCTTATGACTTCCTGATGGATTCAACGAAAAGGTCTCAACAAGGATCGACATTCCACTGTGATGGGTTGAAAACTAATCTTTTTAAGATTAAATATTCAAAATTATATAAATACACAAAAATGTGATTCTGAAAAGCAATTCCAAATTTATATATGTACACGTAATTTAGAATGTACTGTAATGCCTAAAGCGAGGTGATTCGATTGGTCACTTTGTTGTTGAACTGCATGTTTTCGCTTGTCAGAGCGTGTCGGAAAACGTTCGTTACATGCGCGTTCCCCGGGAAGTAGCGACTGTGGGATAAAGTCAAGTATTCAGAAGCAATAATAATGTAGTCGCGCCGGGCGCGGGCCCACTGGCCGCCCCGGCGCACCTAGCGATACTTAACGTACACTAAGCTAAGAATAACGTAATTACCACGTAATCATTATACTCCCCGTTTCCCTGTTCGCCGTACTACACCCCTGTACATTCTCCTCATCTGGAACCAACCTACTCGTACGTGCATACCCACCGATTGTGACTGTTGCATGTACCAACTATTATACTTATATGATATGTACCCATTCCGCAGGGATTGTCTCAAAATTACCATTTTCGGCAATAAGTATTTCATGTTAGTGGTATCGTGGTATTAAGGTAGTCGAAGCAATAAATTATGCATTAAAGAAATTATAAGCAATTTTAGAAACGCAATAATTTTTGGCAGTTATAGAAAACAAAATTATTTACACGTTTTGGAAATGGAGTGACTAAGTATTGTGTCAAATGCTTTGATCTTGGTGATGTTGAAATTAAAAATAATAAGCAATCCTTTCGGTGATTTAGATAAATGGATGCATATTTGTAGTTTTTAGGAATTAAGCATATATAAAAATATTATATTATATTTAATAACTGTATGAAATTATTTATCGTGTACTCTATGAATGTTACTCATTACTGTTATACAAATATATGTGTGTACTTATTAGATGTATCAACTTTCCATAAAAATCGTAATATAACCTATTAAATAGGTAATAATAATTCCAATTTCATTACTGAGAGAAATGTATGTAAAATAATACTTTGATGTTCTTTGTTTACGTTGTTTTTTCATGAATAATCTTACACCTGCATAAAAATAAGTTTTCTGTAACGTTATATTAAGTTTCATTGTATAACCTTAATGTGATTCAACTTTTTGAGAGAAACGGTAAATGACTACTTGATAACGACAAAAATGTGAATTTACATACCTATCGGTTATAACAAAATGTTGATTATTTTGAACACGTCATAAAGGGTGCGTTTTATGTTCCATGTCGTCGTTTTGTTAATATTTGAGTTCACTTACGGGAAGAAATAAGAAGGGTAACGGGACCAAGGACCAGTCGATATCACTACATTTTGACATAATTCGGGCTGGACATTTGGACACTGGAAAATTTGCATCGCAGCACGAGATGTGTGTGATGTGGCACCGTCTTGTTGGAACCACATATTTTTAGGCCTAAATAATCCAATTCGGGAACAGTAAAGTTTGTCAACATAATCCAATAGTAGTCTAACTAACTAACTAACTAACCATCACGCCATTTCCCCGTAGGGGTAGGCAGAGAGGATAGAACGCCATACCACTCTGTCCTGACATACTTCCTTTGCTTCCTCTACATTCATACATCTTATTCCGACTTTTCACATGTCCACTTTCAAGTGCTTGTCGTTCTTGGTCATGTCACGTCTTTCTCGGCCTTCCTCGGCTTCTACATCCAGGCACACTTGCCTTTAAACTTCTTTTGGCCGTTCTTTCATCACTCATTCGCTCCACATGACCAAACCATCGTAAAGGCCCTTTCTTAACTTTGTCGATAATGCTTATCTCAGCCTTGCACTCTGCTCTAATTTCGACATTTGTACACCTATCATACAAAGTCTTACCACACATTCGCCTGAGAGATTGCATTTTAACCAATAGTAGTCACCAGTAACTATAACAGCATTGCCTATAGAATCCTAGAAGAAATATGGCCCAATTATGTCACCGGTCCAAATGGCACACTCTGCCTTACTGCATCATTTTTTTCTGATTCACGTTGGCTCTTTATATTAATTTTTCTGTATGTAATATTATATTTATCTTTATTTTACCTCCCAGTTTAAAATCAAAAAAGGTCCATGAATTGAACAATACATACTTCATATGTTTTTTAACAACTTTAAGACATTGTTGTGGCGTTCGATGCTCCGTGATTAATTGTTATCGACCACTCTCTACGATTGATTGTCAAATTCCAAATGACAAATGTCATCCGAACCAAAATGGCGGGCAAACAAAATCGACCTGGCGTATATAACGCACCCTGTATTCAACCGATAAACATTTTTTGTGCTATCGAACCAACTTATTTATGTAAAAGTTTAGCAATTTATAAATAACTGACTATTTAGTAAAATGTTACTAATACAATGCTGTACGTGTGGTAGAGACATAGCACTTGCAAATATTATATTATTAGATTTGAAGCTATCACAATAGTTCTGCTTCGTGAGATAGGAGTAGCGTCGGAAAATTAATATCAAATTAAACATTTTTAATTGACTTTAAATTTCTGAACATATAACAGAAATATCTTGGGAATTCGGAGCAGTAGTTGCACTAGTTTAACTGAATTTCAAGATTGTCCCAATATTGTATTTGTTATAAAGTATAGTATAAACAATAAAAACTTTCAAAAACTGTAATTAAGTACATTGAAATATTGTTTTTTGCATATTGAGTAAAATTTGCTCAGTCTACCTAATTGTATGAAATTAACGCTATGATTCCTAATTAATATGACGATTCCTCTTCAATACAGTTTTTTTCATCTCTAAAATTTGTCGATTTAAAATCTTGTCTAATTTTTTCTATTCCAAATGTTTGAAAAGCAAATAATTTTATGAAACATTTTAGAGCTATTCATTATCATACAATCTACAAAAAGCCAGCTTTTAAAATTATATCCCATATGATTTAGGGCTAAAGTTTTAAAAAATAAATCCTATATTCTGATTCTTGTCTTGATATTCAACCGCGCAGAGCTTTTAACACAGTAAATCTGTATTTAAGACGATAGTGATGATACATTTCATGAGCATAAATATTATATGTGTATTTGTTTTAACTGTACTGTACACGAATAAAGCGAATCAAATTATCCAGAAACTGCACATCCTCAAATTGAAATTTAACCGAAATGTGTATCGCGCGAATTTTGCCTGTGACTTAAATTTTCTCTCATACGATGCAAAATATGGAGTTTGCAGTCAACTGGCGAAACATTGTGTTGGATCTTAGAAAATGTAACCTGATTAATCATTTTAATGCGATTTTGCGACATTGACATAATGATTATTTAAAACACTGCAGGTGTTGGCAAAGTAAATACGCAAATGACGTGATTTGACCAGAGAGCCAGGCGCATTCGAGCAATCTCAAGTATTGAAAAACAGTGCATTTTCTGGAAAATTGTTCGAGAATTTCGTAACGTCATTCAAAGCTCTTGCGCAGTCCCTTTTTGGCTAATCTTTTTAATATACCATCAAAGGATTTTTTAGTCACTTACGGTTATTACTTTGGAATCACGTCACAGGTCCTCGCCTTGTATTTCTTTGTACTCATCTGCCGTGTTTGTGCGGCTGTTTTTACATTTCTGTAGTTGATTTCTATTTGGCGTAGGTTATGCGATCATCTTTATACTGCTTCTAGACTTTCATTACTTCTTTAGCTGTCATCTAGTAGATGAATTTAAGAAATTTTCAATTATGATAACTTCTACCTTATTAAATATTCCAATATGTAATCAGTTAACCTTAAATGAGTTTTGTTTGGAGACTACCGGTGTTCTATTGAACCACTCGTCTCAGCAATGCTTTTCCTACTTTCTTTATATCGGTGAAAGCTTTTAATGAACTTTCATTAAAATAGCGACTCCTTCTATGCCAGTATGTAGACAGAAGTAAATGATTAGTAATGTAAACAAAATGTAACGTATTTTGATTAAATGTTTTATTTAACTTTATATTCTGTGACTCAGGTTTCCTTCATTTATCCCAAGATGTCAGAGTTTACTATTCCACAGATGTTTTGCTGTGGTTTGGTTGGCAAGTGGTTACAAGTAAGCCCCCTTTTGTACCAAATTATGAATCACAACTTAAGTATCATAATTTGGAATAATAACATTTCATACTTTATGCAAATCCAATAACCAAGTTTATGTATTTAACCAATTACTATATAACTCAAGCGTGTATTAATTTGACATTACAATAGCCGATCTAACAAAAATGGCGGAATATTCTATGTACCCTATTATGAACAGCATAATATAATACATAGTACGTTTTGTATTATATTTTCGTAATAAATAGTGTAGAAACATATTTGACTTTCATTTCAATGATTGTGTATTTCTCATGTCTTCCCATAACCTAAAACAGATCCTACAAGTCAAAATTGGATTATTTCAGTATTTCCGAAACAAACTTGCACTGTCTGTCACATCTGGATTTATTGTACTATCGATTGAACATGAATACGAAGAATTGTCTACTCACTCCTTTAGAATTATAACGACATAATACTACTACTTGCCTTTTCCCGCACATAATGGTGCATAGGGCACAGCATTGGTAAATCATGTGCAGTGATTCTTGATCACTTGTCCCATAAAAAAAAAATAAAAGAGATAAACAACGAATGAAAATAACGATATCTAATATTATGTTTATGAAATATAATGTTTAATGATTGCCAGATATACATTAATTCTTAAAACAATATGAAGAAATCGACACAAGAATACGAATGTGTCTAAATTTACAATTTTATGGAATGGCCAAAAGTGATGTCTTTTTAATAAGGTCGTTATAATTCCAAAAGTATTTTATATTAAAGAGGAAAGTTGAGTTTGATTTTGGTATTCAACAGTTGAGTTCAACTCTTTTATTCAGTTTTTGGTTACAACAGTTTGGGTTCAATTATTCTTATACACAATTTGTATACAGTTGGGTTCAAATCTTGTACAAGCTGAACTCAAATCTTGTACAGCGAATAATATATACAACCTCGACCTGAAAATATACAATCAAAGTTGAACTCAACAGTTGACAACTGCTTCATAATTAATTCAACCAAGTGAGCATAGATACATTACGATACGAAAGTAAATCCTCAAACTGACAGTACACAACCAAATCTCCATAAAGTCAAGGGTGGTGATTAATTAGATTCTACAAAGTTACCCTTAGGTACATGGTCGATATAAGCACAACTATTAACTGAATTTCTCAAATGAAAAATTATACACCACTATACGCTTTTTTTTCGACGAAAGTAAGTAAAAAAAAGGATGAAAGTAGACTGAATGCTGTTGAAATAGGATTTCTCAGGCGAATGTGTGGTAAGACTATGTATGATAGGTGTACAAATGTCGAAATTAGAGCAGAGTGCAAGGCTGAGATAAGCATTATCGACAAAATTAAGAAAGGGCTTTTACGGTGGTTTGGTCATGTGGAGCGAATGAGTGATGAAAGAACGGCTAAAAGAAGTTTAAATGCAAGTGTGCCTGGATGTAGAAGCCGAGGAAGGCCGAGAAAGACATGACATGACCAAGTACGACAAGTACTTGAAAGTGGACATGTGAAAAGTTGGAATAACCGGCGTATGTGCATGTGAAGATGTATGAATGTAGAGGAAGCAAAGGAAGTCTGTCAGGAAATATTGGTATGGCGTTCTATCCTCTCTGCCTACCCCTACGGGGAAATAGCGTGATGGTTAGATAGTAAGTTAGTTAGTTATGTCCCTATCACTGTAAATTTGAAATATATCTTTTTTTAAATGGCTGCAATCTTATAGCTGAGACGGTGATAGGGGCAATGAAAGCATTTGATCGCGTATATAACCTTCTTTTCTTCCGCCTTTTTCCAGTTAAAACTGAATCCATTGAATTTCGCGGATTATCCTTAAAAATGGATAGAGTTGTGCTGGACTTGAAAAAAGACGCAATAGTCTTTAAAACTTCTTGCAATTTTTTTTTCTTTGTAAAAATTTCGTGTATCTATAATCTTTATAATGGACTCTGTCCGTCAATAAATAAATAAATAAATAAAACAGTCTAGAGAAAGGGTGGGACTTTCATCGTACGTCCAGTGCTGACAATCCGTTTGTAGTTTACGTCAAAACTACAAGACTTGTATCCGACTTGGGAGGATGCACAGAAACTGGCGGCCGATTGGCTTGGACTGATGAAGAAAGTAAATGTGATGGCGCCCCTTTTATAAAAGTAAGTATTTAAAAAAAAAACAACGACAAATAAAGGAAATGGCAACATAATATAATTATAAAAAAATACCAAAATCAACATAAATTTCCTAATAAATAAAACGATTAATCAATTCAAACAAAATTGATCATATAAAAAAAATATAAACACATGTATTACTTTGTATACAGTACTTAAAGTTAACAATTTACTGATTTAAAATTGAATCCGATAAGGGTAAAAATACCGGTTGATATTTGGTTGACATAAATGATGTTAGAATATTATATCAAGGCTACACTTTCACCCTTTACAAAGTGTTCAACGAACAAGATAGGTACGTTTTGATACCATGACATTTAAATGTTTCCGTAAAATAAAATCCTGTTGTAGATAGGGATGCGCCGATATTTCGATGCTTTTGACATATCGATATATCGATAAAAACAAAATTGTGTCATCATAGAAATAAATGATTAAAAAAAATTACCATCGCTAAAATGGGAATACATATATTTTTATAATCAGCATAGTTTTGGCGATGAAATTTAAAAATTTCATATGTTATACCTTGGACTGGCATTGAAGCGTAAGACTTATCTTGTCTCATAATAGAATGTCAGATAATCGAAAAGGAGCTCGTCCCGTAACTCTGACGCAAACTGCCTACAGATTTTCAACAATGGACGCAAAACAAGCTAAATTTAAAAAAAAAAAAATCGCAAAATTTCAAGAAAACATCGTTTTGTTGTAGATACAAAGTTTTCAGGATACAGTGTTTTGTTATGACAAGACGCTATGCGTTGTCATTTTTTATTGAACATTTTGAGTCATTAGTGACTAATAATGTTTACGTGTTGAATCCGTAATAATCAGCCTTACTTTATGGTGATAATGGGGTTCGGGCGACTTTTGAAGCATAGTGAAAGTGTCAGCGCTCTATAGTTAGCTTTAAATATTCACTGTATTTTTCCAGACAGGGTTAAATCGTCGTTTAGACGTAAATGATTTATTTTAATCCAATTCCAACGGATGTCTCAAACACGATTGAAGTTAATGCTGCCGGAGTCTCTTAATTTTTAAAATTAAAACAGGTAAAATATATAATATGTATCGATATTATCGACTGTTTCAAGGAAGACAGCAGTAAGTCACATTGACAGATTTGTTTGAAAGCTAATCCAATGCTAATGTTTTAAAACGCTTTGGTCTGCATTCAAAAATTCTAATACTGAATAAATGAGTTACATATTACCTTTCACATAAATTATTTAAAATCTTTAAGAAACAGAAGCTAACCAAAATTAATTATTATTTCCCCTCTTCTTCTTCCGGTATAAAGATACCAATATCTTGTATTCTTTTTTTTTAAAACTATCTTGTTTGCATTATCTGTTATTTTCCATTTTTACATGACTTTATTTTTCTCTTTTGCCACGTGCATGCTGTTTGACTTTCACAGTATACCCACAAACAGGCTATGCCTTGGTGGGGATTTTTGTTTATTTTTTTTTTATGTTTATGTGTTTTTATTGTATTTCTTTGTAAACAAAAAATTTTCTTTTGAAAATAAATTAAAAAAAAAAAAAAATTAAAAAAACATTGAGATCGAAGTTAGTAACCTTCTCTCTCTCCTTGGAACAGTCAACATGTATTGAGTAGATAAGTATCGTGGTGTCGTATAGTTCTTTTACTTAAAACTTAGGTTCCTTACTGGATTTATTATTAGAGCCCTTTTTCTAGATTTCACAATTTAATAGCAGATATTATTTTAAAATGGACAATGAGGGAATCCACTGTTTTCTAAAGTAATTTTTTTCTATAAACTTACTATTTAACTAAACAAAAAAAATATATTTAATATTTTTTTATAAGTTATTGATGAAGATACGATTTTTTAAAGTTGCACATTTCAAATACCGCGCTAAATACCAACAAAGTACTAACTGCGTCATTTTTGCAGGAGTGACGTCATAAAACGGGTTGTTTAAGGCCATGGTATTTCTCCAGCCAGTAACAAAACTGTCAAAAATCTATGCAAACTAACGCGGGAAGCACAGATAAAATATACCGTCGACTCAACTGTCATATACTGTTAACAGCTGTTCTAGGTAGACTGAATGGCGGCCATCTTTTTTGCAATAGAAGCTATTGTATTCCATATTAAAATGCCATGGAACGCGGCTACGGGGGTTTAAAAACGGAAACCGGAAACACTACACTTAGATACAAGGAGTGACGTCATTGTTTAAGATTTTGAAATGAATGCTATTTTCAACATTTTTTATTAATTTTTGCGTGCGTTTTTTGGGATATTTCATCCCACTTCAAAATTTTTAAATATTCGCGTCTACACGAAAGCATTTTTAAAATTCAATTCCAGGTAGCAGTGGATTACCTCATTACGATTTACTAGGAGCTAAACCCGAGCGGAGGCCGTCACCGCTCGCGTCCTTTACCACGCGGCGACACGCCCACCTACCTAACTACACTAACATATAAAATGCATGGTGCACCATAGTTATGAATGATGGCATTTACATAGATACTTCATAGAAACTATTTTGATTTTGTTTGAGTTCAATTAGAAGCAAATTCAGCTACCTCATTTGCATATCAATGGTAAAGAAATTCATGGGATAAAAGATAATGCAAAAAAGTTTTTGGTGATTATGAGCCTAAGTGATAGATGGAGGTTGCTGTCTAATAAGTTTCTGCCTCGCCAGGCCCACCATCCCAGACATGTACCCGAGCATCAGCGGTCTGGGTCTTAATAGAGGGACATTAAATTGGTAGCGTGGCCGAGCGGTTCTATTGATATAAATATTAATATGTGATCTCAGAACAAACTCGCAAAACAACAAACATTCGACTAAAATATTTTATATTATAAACATTTTGAGTGTGTCCAAATACTTGAAGACAAAAACTGGATTTCACCCATTGCGGACTAATAATTACAATTTGACATCTCAACAGAGATGAGCTATAAAAATTAGCTGGTAAAAGTTATAAGCATAACAAATTGAAGAGTCATTTTCATGCGTTTCCTAGTAGGTGATGTAATTCGGTAAGAATCTCACTTGCAATCATAAAGGTTTCTGCTAAAATGCTTAGCAATTTTTCTCAATGGATCACAGAGAGTATTCACATGTGAAGCGTCGCGCCATTTCACTGTATATATATAAGTTCTGATAATTGGCAAATATGGATATCAAATACTAGGTGAAATGGGGAATGTTGTAATACATCAAGTGGCCACTTAACCCCAGCCAATGACAGGTCATAAGCCCTGTAAACGCCTAGATAATCCATATTCCCTTCCAAAATTCTCATCTCTGTTGAGATGTCAAATTGTATTTTATATTAAATATCGACCGCCATTGGTTACTTTTTAACCTTATTTTGAATTATAAATATAAAAGAATATTAATTATTGTTTTAATTATAAGGACCATCACAAACCGTTTCGTTCGTAGAAATTTATAAAAATGGAAGTTCTGATTTTGTTTGCCAATAATATACAGGTTGTGACGCTGTGAGTGGGGTGTGAGGAGGTGGGGGCCACTGCGTCGGGAGTAAGAGAAGAATTTGATTTATAAGTGAAAAATAACAAAAATGTCCAAGATGTAGAATTTTGACTTAAGCCTCTCTTCCTCACAACCCCTTCACAACATCCACCGAAATAGATCAGCCATCGTGCAAGAGACAGAATTTTAATGCTCCAAAATAAATATAAATATGAGACTTGACTCCCTTGTCTCCTAAACACTTCTCCACCTTTGTGCTGTATGGGGGGGGGAAATTGAACCATAATGAAAACTCAAAGATTTGATAAATACAATGTAATTTCATGATAAAGTAGAATTTGACACAATGAGATAACCATGACTATATAAATATGTTATTTTATCGCGCCCTTCCTTTAGAAGCGTCACGATAACCAATCAAACCAACTTTATACCAAATAACCTTACAAACAAAACAAGCCTTTCGACCTTCTTTCACTAAAGTGGATTCTCACTATTGTTAATTATTCTATACAGTAATTAAACTCAAAATTCATCCCAGATAAGACTTGCAATTTGCAAGATAACTATACAAAAAAATGGAATTACAATATCTTTCAAATAATATTTCTACCTAACAAAGGAATACGGGCTATCGCATTCGACCCTTACTTTAACCACAAAATGTGCTGGGCAAATACTACTGATTCTAAGGGTTACAGGCAAACATCCCTGTTCTTGATCGATGACCCGGGATACAAAAATATGACAACAAATGATTCGCAGGCTGACACGGAGGATTGAAATTAAATACGATTTCTCGCCTAGCAGAAATCAGGTAACAAAAGGTGCGAAGCGTAATATGGTCTTCTTGGGCCGGATCCGTCTTGTCGCTACCGTCCACGTGGTCCCGATAGGCCATCAGTGGAGGTGTCTCGTGGGTCCCTCCTTCGACGTAAATATCTATGATGCCGCTTCTTGTATTTGCGTGGAAGACGTCAGTTGAGTCCTCCCGCGAGATTACAGTCGCGGAGCGATGTACATTCCATGCTGAATCCATCCCACATTTCCATGTGGAGTCATGCCGTAGGTCATGATAATAAAAGTAGAATATCAAATCTCATATCGGAAATTTACTATTTCTTGCATCACAAGAAATTAGCCAGAGGCGTGGAAGATGAAAAGATGGATAAAAAATCGAAAGAAAAAAATAGAAGGAAAAAGAAAAAGAAAAAAATAGAAAAAGGATTCATAATTATGAATCCTTTTCCAATATATAAAAACTGAACTTGTAAAATGACACGGCGCGGCAATCACCCGCGCCGCACGGTGTCCGAGGCAGAAAAAAGTTGGCCCTGGCTCAGTTGCCAGTCCCTAAAGTTATGGAAAAAAGTACTGCGTACGAATTTATACACCGTGCTTATCTAGTGCGTGTCCGCACTGTGACGCCTAATTATAACGTCACAAGGTGTTATCTGCCTCTATCTCGTACTGGTTTGTTAATAGAACTTCGAACTTGTTCGGCTGCAAAACATAGTAAGGGTCATTTATTTTATTGTAAAATCGCATTTTTTGCTATTTCGTAGTTATCATGTGTCCGAGCAGCACAAGACCTTTCCATGTGGAGAGAGACCTTTCACAGACAAACCATGTCTGGAGTTAGGCAGCCTCATTCTCAATTATGATAAATATATGTAGATTGAAGGGATAGCACATACATTGAAGTCGAAATGTTGTTAATTAAATCGTATAGCGTACTAACAACCCAAAATCTAATCTATTTCTCGAAAATAACTCTCAAAAACGTATTATAAGCAAACTTCGGCGTTTTGAGAATAATTTCTAATTTCTTTGTATTCATTATTTTTTTAAACTATCTTGTTTACATTATCTGTTATTTTTTATTTCTACATGACTTTATCTTTCTCTTTTGCCACGGTGCACACTGTATGACTTTCATAGTATATCCACAAACAGGCTATGCCTTGGTGGGGATTTTTGTTTATATATTTTTTTTTAATGTATGTGTTTTCAATGTTTATCATGTAAACAAAAAATTTTCTTTAAAATAAATTTTTAAAATTTTAATTTTTTTTTTTTTTTTTTTTTTTTTTAAAATTGGGAAAAGTACATACTATGTATAAACTTGTAAGAACTTCCACAAAGAACTTTCTCTAACAAATCTGAAAGTTTTACGCACTTACTAGGTTTTGAAATCCAACTGCCACGCTTACCACACGTGCGGCACCTTCCTCTGAACAAAAGGTTCGACACTCTTCTCCAGATCTACTCTTGCTTTGAAGAAAAGAAAGCTAAAAGAATCTCACATTTTGTGTTCACAAGTACCGTCAACTAAAAACAAACTAGTTTTAATTGGATGTATGTAGTTATATATTCAACATTTTGGGTCGTGTTCAAATACTTGTACACAAATCTGGATTTATCCCAAGACGAGAGTAGGTATATATTTTATTTGTATATCCTAAAGAGTACCACTTTATGTAGGTGCCAAAACAAAATTCCGCCAGTATAACTCCTGCATTACACCTGTTCTCCTCTATGGCTGCGAATCGTGGCACCTAACCAGGGCGCAAGATAGCAGACTTCTGAGTTTTGAGAATAGGTGTCTCAGAAGAATTTAAGGTGTGCGGTGGTTTGACTTTGTAAGGAACACAGAGGTGAGGCAACGGACACAGCAACCCTTGGTATCTACTGTCACCCGGCGAAGGCGTTTCGGCTGGCTAGGCCATATACTACGTATGCCTCCCGAGAGCCTTAACCATGCTTGCCTATTTTACAAGGCATCAGGGTCTCGGCGTCCTGGTCGTCCACTGTTGACAATTCGTCGGCAGTTTGCGTCAGAGCTGCGAGACGGGGACTTGAATTGGGAGCTGGCGGCCGATCGCTTGGCCTGGAGGCAGTTTTTGGATTCCATATGCTCCACATAGGGAGCGGATATGGTATGATGGTAACTATTGCCTAGTGTAGTTGAATATACGTGTTTATTCAAGATATTTTTTCCTGAAAGTCAGAAGTGATTTCCAAGCATCTTTTTCAAATTATTGTAGTCATGATTATTTTATAAATAAAATAAAAAAGTGACATGTCATATTATTGGCGGCTTTGAATAAACCGCAATTTAAATGAATTATTTCAAGGATTGTAAAATTGGTCGAGGCAGGTTTCGGAATAAATAATTTCTACTCTCGATCAGACAATGGTTAAACTGGGAAACCAATCTGCCCTACCCCCCGGCAGTAATGTAAACAAAACGGTCACATTTACTAGGATTACCGGCAAATTGGTCGCTGATCCGGACCTGGCTACACAGACACGTCTAATTATGTTTAGATTCAAAAAACAATGCGGCCAATCGGACACTCAGACAACACAACGCCAACATGATTTGACAGGAAATTAAGCAGATGAACTATGGACGCACTGCTTTTGAAATGTTAAATAATGATGGCTACTACTAACTAATTAGCTTTGCAAATCGGGTACAAACATTAATTGCCAAAACTGATGTACAACCTATCTAAATTTATCTATACTGTGTACAGTATTTTATATAAAATTTTATCACACTACATACATAAGTTTGGTGTAGTTTCATTTTATTTATTCGACTTTATTTTACATACACGGTTCGAAGATCTTGTACAACGTGAAGAAATAACAATAATATTATTTTTTATGAACCAATCGGCATTTCACATTTCATAGGAAAATTTCAAAATGCCAATTGATTATTATTTTTTGATACAATTGTCGTTACACTTTTTTCCTTTTTTTGATAATTTTTATTGGCACATTTTTTTTCACAATCATTAATGTGCTGATGTAATAAAATGGATTAGAAAAAGGAAGTATGCCAGGACAGAGTGGTGTGGCGTTCTATCCTCTCTGCCTACCCCTTCGGGGAAATGGCGTGATGGTTAGTTAGTTAAACATAAATATTTATTATTACATTCTAAAAGACAATAATTTGTTTTAATTCAAACTTGAATTTCAACTAGACACCAATATGATTTCAACGTTCCAAAATTTTATAAAATGCAAATGCAAAATAAGTTTGTATTTTCAACAAAAAATAACTACAAAAAAAGAGCATCAAAGAATTTTAAAAGTTTTAAAAAAACATTTTAATTTTTTTACGTAAAATATACCTTTGCAACATATATTTGTACCAATAACTTGTATATATTGCATTATATATAATATTTTGTACACAACATAACTAATACAAAATATGAATTGTTGTAATGTGTAAGAACATGTTTCTTTTTTGGGAAGGAACAGCAAGGATTTATTTATTTAAGACTATCTTTGTTTGTTTATTCATATTATAATGTGTACTTTTTTAAATGTTATTAAATGTATCGGTATATTAAATAAATTAATATTTTTAAAAAAACGCAACTTGAAATCAGTCAGGGTGTAATACAAATAATGTTGCAAAACTTTATTACCGGATAAAAAGTATTAATTTGTAAAACCACCGCTAGGAACCTGAGATGTTCAATGAGTTACCAAAAGAGATTATGGGGGCTAGGTCTGTTGCATCGGATGAAAATGGGTTTCATAAAACTTATGCATCTATATTATTTGTAAGTAATAGTGGCATAATATGTAAGAGATTATTAACAAACCACCACCAAGCCAATTCTCTGACAAAGAAGGCAATGCTATAAAATAAAGTAAGTAAGTACTCTGTCATGGTACACTTCTTTTGGACTCTTTATTTGTACATCTTTTCATGCATGCGCGCCGATTTTTCTTATTTTTCACGTCATAACTTTATTACTTCAAATTGTTATTTTTGTATAACTACCTAAAATAAATACATTACATGACGTAAGGGTATAATTCACGGTTTAAAAACGTAATTCTTCGCAAGACTAAACTTCTATCCTTTCCTAAAACGATTTGAGAATACAAACTACGCATCCTTACACCAAAGTATTTTTATTCTAGCACCAATTTATCATTGCCGTTAGTTAAGCACCTGAGGAAATCAGATTGGTACACAAAATGTTATCCTGGCAAGACCGTGTAGTAATTTGCGTACGGGGAGTAAGGGTGAATGGAACCAGGGGGGTGGAGTTGGACAAGTCCGACCACGGGGGTGGCTTTGTCAGAGTTGATTGGTGCTGCTTGGGGTGGCGTGTTCACGGTTTTTCTATTGTTGTTTTAAGCGGATTCTCGGTTTAACTTTAAGCAAAATACTGCTAGCTTTTCCATACAATACTGTTATTTTTTTTAATGTTTTTTTGTGTGATGTTCATTTATTTAGAGAAAACAACAGAACATACGTGTATTATGTTTTAAGAGATTCTCAAATAAATTATGTAAAAATGAATAATTATCTGCATGTTTATAAACAATTTAACTTTTACTAGTTTTCGGGTTATGAACAGCTAAGAAAAACCATTAAAAAATATTGTTTCATAACAATGTAAGATGTAAATCAAAAACATTAAAGCCTCTAATAATCTCATTGCACAAATATTTTAAAGTGCTATTTAAATTCAATATGAATGAAACGGATTTGCCTTAAAATCACGAGTGTTTTACTATGCTATTTTAATCAATAAAAAAATTGGATATGTCCATTCATAATCTTCTTTCTTACCATGGCTAGCGGTCTCTCATTCTTCGGGCATTATTTCCTGACACCAGATTTCCATTATTTATTTATTGAAAACCTCACGTACAATTACACAGCAAGTGTACAAGGGAGAGCTTTTTAAAATATCTTCCAACCAACCTTTAGCAAGCTATGTATTTCTATGAAGGCGAAGGGTTTCGGCTGGCTAGGCCATATACTACGTATGCCTCCCGAGAGCCGCCACCATGCTTGCCCATTTTACAAGGTATCAGGTTCTCGGCGGCCTGGACGTCCACTGTTGACAATCCGTCAGAAGTTTGCGTCAGAGCTGCGGGACGTGGGAACAGGCGGACGCGGGAACAGGCGGCCGATCGCTTGGCTTGGAGGCAGTTTGTGGAATCCACATGCGCCACATTGGGAACGGATATGGTATGATGATGATGATGTTGTATTTTAATGAATAGTTTGTTCTTATTCATATTTTATAAACTCGTTGTGTTACCCTCTTCAGGAGCATTGTTACCTTTAAGATCTTTCAAAATAGGCTCTACTTCCGCAAAACTAGGTTTTAGATTTTCTGGTTGAGCAATTTGAGCATCATACCGGAATATTTCCATTTCAACTGTATTGGAGGGTGACTCTGAGTTAAGTAACTTCTCAGAATATTTCCTCCATATGTCCACCCTTAAAATCTTCTTCAAAACTTTTTTAATACGAAATAAGATAAAAATTATGTAATGTGTTTCTAAAATTGTCATGCCTCCTATTAACTTGGCCACCATCACGCCAACGTTGGTGGAGCGGGTAAATTTTATAAATACTCATCCGACATTCTATGGACCACCAGGATCTGTTACCCTGGTGGTTATGGTTTAATGTGGGTGCCAGAAAGATAAATGAAAAGTACTTACAGTTTTACAGTACACATTTATTACACAGAATTTAGAAGCTAATACAAAGAACTTAACTTATTAAACTACGATTAAAAATGAATGATGGAAAAGAAAAGAGAATCTAGTTTGCCACAATTTGGCGGCAAGGAATGCTCAGAAAAACGACGTCTTGTCACGCAGAAGGTAAAAAAAATTATCGATGTTGTCCGAGCGTGTTCGGTGCCGCTCGGCTCTGGTCCGTTCGTTTTGCTTCGCCCGCGTGACGTCATTTCTTCCACCACAATACTATGTGTCAGCGCAACAAAAGTAGATAGCATGAGGAGTTTGTCACCATCTTTAGTCAAATAGGAGCCTTAAGACATTTGTTATGAAATTCAAAGCACGATAACTTATACGCATCTTTACCGGCGGCAATCGTAGCGTAATATAAAAGACGCTGGACTCGATTCACGTAGGTTCCGAATTCGATTTCCAAGAAGATCAAAAAATCTAAAGTGATTTGTAGTGTTTTTAACGTTATTTGGCCTCCTGGACTCTTGAGGTGGTTAAATAAATACAATATTCTTATAATAACCCTACCTTCGTGTAAGAAAATGATTAAGATACACCGCATTTGGTGTACCAATGCAGTGCCCTATGCACCATTGGGTGCGGATAAGGGAAGTAGTAGTAGTATAATAATTGGCAGTACAATTAATAATTGAACACGTAAAGCACCATTTATAAGTAATATAAAACAATGTGCGCTAATACATAATGCCTATTTCAAATACCAAACCACTCTCATCAGTTTGCAATGGAATCATCCCCTTTTTGCCTCTCAATTATTCTGCACCTCGAATTTGAATTGTGAACTGGTCGGGTGCGATTGCCGATTGGGATTTTTGTGATACTTATTTTACGAACTGGATAAGGGGTAGTTAACCCCCGTCTGCTCAATAAGACGGCAAATTGGCCGTCATTTTTTACCAATGCGCACATTTTTATCAAGAGCGTAGAGAGAAATATTCAAATTCAGATACCCAAATATTTTTTTACAATGTGTAAATTTGCAAAGTATACGTAAACCTGAATAACTAATCATCATGGCATTTACCCAAAGAGGTAGGCAGAGAGAATAGAAAGCTACAACACTCTGTCCTGGCATACTTCTCTTGCTTCCTCCACATTCATACATCATTGCATTTTGAGTAATTTACTAACAAATATTTTAAATAAAAAAATATGCTTAAATGTATACATTTGTGAAATATTTAGATATTATTCTTCGTCGCCCTGATCTGACTGCTGATTGTATTGGTTCTCTGACTGTACAAAAATATACTTCACCAATAAATTTTCATTATTATACTCTGTCCTAAGCAATGATGATTGAAAAAAACTAAAAAGCACTTCGTTAGCTTTTTTATTTAAATGAGAAAATAAAATACGTAAAAAAAAAAATGCTAAAATATATATTTATATTATTAATGAGAACATACTACCATTTTCCTTTATCAGCACCCGATGGTGCGTAGGGGACTGCATTGATTCACCAATTAAATTGAATCTTGATACAATGAATAAAAACAAATGTGCCTAATGTTTTTTTTGTTTCAATTCCAATTTTTCGTTTTTTTTTTTCAAAGCGGCCAAATTGCCGCGCCAGCCAGCGTGCCGATGACAGACAACGTTAACTACGGCAGAGGGCAGGTTATAGCTAGGGGGCAGATATGGTCAGGGGGCCGCGGGGGCACGGGTGGCGAGGGACGGGGGGCAGTCAGCTGGCGTCCCACTTCGCCCATCCCTTGGGCACCAACGCACCCTCGTCATATCGATACTACCCGTCTATAAAGCGATCGTGATGTTGATGTATAAAGCAACGTGTGATTCAAAATGGATTCTCGCTCAACATTTTTAGTTTTGAAAAAATAAATCTAGCGGCCTCCGTAATGGCTAAGAAGCCGGATTCACGATACGGAGGTTCCGGGTTCGATTGCCGGTGAGGACACAAAAGGCTTTTTATCAAGCCGCCTAGACTGTTAAGGTGGTTAAATTATTATTTTTTTTCATTTAAAAATGAAGCTTAGTGTAAAAAATAACATGAGTCAAGGTTTAACTGATAACGTGATATTGATGCGTATTTATATTTAAAGAGTGATTTTTGGGTAAATACAGTATTACTCTCCCTTATCTGCACCCAATGGTGCATAGGGCACTGCATCGGTATACCAAGTGCAGTGATTCTTGATCATTTTTATTACATGAAGGTAAGATAATAATAATATAAGTCATACGCTTCAGTACCAGTCCAAGGTATCACACATGAAATATCTTCCGGAACAGTTATTTCAAATTATTTTATGGCATCCCACACCCAAAATATGAATTTTGTTGTAAATTATTGAGATTAAATATTACTTTTTCTTTATCTGCCCGATTAACATTGAAATTAAGATATGAATGGATTAATTAAAATAATTTAATGTCACTTACTAATAAGAATAATAATTATTGTTGCCCTGTTTTTTCGAACTATCCTGTAGTCAAATCTAATATCCAGGGGTAGATATCCGCTTAGGATCACTGGCAACAAAAATTAATGAAAACTGTTGCTCCGTTAATGTTCTAATGCAACATAATTTCAGCTCCTTGAACAAAATATCCGATCCCTTTTACAGAGATCTTTTTGATACTCCTATTAAATTTCCAGATTGGAAAATACGGAGGTACACTTTTCCCGGGAAATATTATCCAGTCTTTCATTCATATTCCTTTCTCTTCACCTAATGGTGCTAATTACTACTACTACTTGATCATTTTTATTACATGAAGGTCAGATGATCAGTCATACGCTTCAGTAGCAGTCCAAGGTATCACACATGAAATATTAATGTAAATAAATATTCCAAGTTGACCCCCTACGGGAATCGAACTCGCGACCTCATGCATGATAGCCAAATGAGCTTCTACTATGCTACGAGGCGGATGCCTAATGGTGCATTGGTACATAAATTTTAGTGTATTTTGATTACTTATTGGAAATATTACGATTATTACTTTTTTTAATTGAATTGAAACTATTAAGAATACCAAAATTAAAGGTAAAAATATTTATACTATGCATAAAAATGATTGAGGGACGTGGACTTGATTTAGGAAGATGCACGGGAGCTGGCGGCCGATCGCTTGGCTTGGAGGCAGTTTGTTTTATCCATATGCTCCACATAGGGAGCGGATATGGTATAATGATGACGATGATGACAAAATGATTATACTTGAGCATAAAATGATTACGGCCAGGCGACAAAGGATTACAATAGAAATTTTACGCTTGGGCAAAGAATGATTACACTAGAGCGTTTTTGCTAGACTGCTTCGCAAAAATAACATTTTTCGATAAAAAACGAACATTATTAAAAATGCGATTTTGCGATCTATGCTATTTTAATATTAACATTCATGTGTGATACCTTGTACTGGTACTGAAGCGTATGACTGATCATTTACCTTCATATAATAACATGATCAATATACACAGCACTTGGTGTACCGATGCAGTGCCATATGCACCATTGGGTGCGGATTAGGGACAGTTGAATTAGGGGTAGTATTATAAAATTATGTAATGTGTTTTATACCTAATCAAAAATACCATTATAGCAATGTTATGATACGGATTAAGCCTAAATTTGTTTTTTACGAATTCAATAATATTTGGGCATTGTGAATGGATGAATTAAAACAAGTTTTCTGTTAAAATTCGTTACTCGTTTAATATATCTCCTATATACATGCAATACCGCATATAAGCCAACAAACCAAAATAAATATTTTTGGAAAAGCACTAAACTTTTTTTGACTATTTTTTTTAATTTACGGACAGCTGACATACACTTATTTAAAGTATACAGGGTGTAACAAAACTCGTAGTGCAACCTGAAAACTGGTGAATCTACATAGTATTTGTAGACGATCGAACGAAGAATTTTTTTTCTTCTCTATAGATTTCGTTAGTATGGCAGATTAAGTAAAATTGCTCAAATTATTGTTAAAACGCATTTTTAAATTTTGTTTTTTTTTGTGAATATTATAAATTGGACTAATAACATGATATTTTATAACAATTTGCAAAAAAAAATCGAAAAAAAAAAAGTTCATACTCAGTTTTATCGAAAAACTAAGTGTCAAATCAAAAAAAATTATTCTACAAAATCGACTTCAAATATTATGTAGATTCACTGGCTTCCCGCTTGTACATCGAGCTTGGTTACACCCTGTATACAGTATTAATTTCTAACAATAACGTCCAATTATAGCCTATCTTAATAATATTATTCTAAAAATGAGTTCTACAAACATTGAGTTAACATTTATGTACTAATTATTGTTAGGTTAGGTTTTGATTAGATTTAGATTATACGTCTAGACTTGAAGTTATCAATATGTCTTCTATGATCAGTCAATAACGCAAATAAATCATTTTCATTTAAAATAGAAATTTATTGGAATTACATATTTATGTACTAGCAAAAAACATCTTCTAATACAATACAAAGAGTCAGTACACAAAATTTGTTTAAAAAATTGTCTACGAAATTCTATGGTTTTTGTCCCTTGATCGATGGCTTTACGCGGTATTGTATTCCCAAAGACGATACTTGCATTTGAAATTCTCATAATCCTTATCCTATTTGCTCTCCCCTGGAGCGTTGTTTCACTTGTTACTCCATCATCCACATTACCATGGGTACCGTAGTGACTAACCTGATACGTGAACTACCTACAATTGACATGGGAATCCTCATTGCAAATTACATATTTATGGCCCCGAATTAGGGTTTGCAGTAGACTGCTTGCCTCGAACCCTCCCCCATATTCTCTGTCGTTTTAAAAATATCACAGCTAATGTCATGACATTTATTAAAAGATAAAAACTTTCGTCGTCATTTTGACGTGAAATAATCATTCAAAAAAATGGAGGGGTTGAATAGTTTGCGGGTTATTTGGTTGCCGCTAAAATTACAACTTTTCACCTTAGAACTTTGTTATTTCGAAACGGAAACATACTATCGTGATAAAATGGTTTAAACATTTTTTTTTATATTATAATTTACAAATTTATCGCACTTTTAGTCGTTATGGTTTTTTTTTTCAACCGATTAGTGCTATCGAAGTTTTATTTTCTTCACATTTTCAACACGAGTAGACATTTTTTGAAAGGAATTCCCCTACCTACTACCCCAAAATTGTTTTAAAAAAAATTTAAAATTACGTCCAATAAACTACTAATAATGTCAATTGAATGTATCAATATTTATAATGTTCTTATTTGGGGTCCGGCGATTCGGGAAATTTTAAAAGTTGATTTATTTAGTATACGGTGGAAATTCCATAAAAATGTATAAAACGGGTAAAAGACAAAACACGTTATACAAGATAAAACTTTTATACGTTTCAGAGATAAATCTAAATTAAAATAATAAAGGAATTGAAGATAACATTTCCTAGTTTAATAAAAATGTACGAAGGTTGAGATAAAGTCTAAGGATGTTGATATAAAAATATATAGAGAAGAGAATCAATCCCTGAGAAAAACAGACCACGTTTTTATGGTAGTCTTTTACGGTCTCCAAGTTTCGGGGCATGATTTTTAGGGGTCTTATGCATAGAAAACTTTTGCGCTGAGAGAAAATAAAAAGGGAAAGTAAGTCAAGTTAATTTTATTAGGCGGACTGTTTCAGTCTCCGTTTTTATGGGAAATCCATAAAGGTTAGGTGACCCGAATTATCAGCCCTAAGGCTTACAGGCACGATCTAAGGAAATACTAAAATACGTTTACTTTTAATGCTGCGGACTTTATATGATATTTTATTTATGGATTACTTACTAAAATTACCAACTAACCATTGAATAACATACATATTGTGCATATAAGATATTTCATCCTACAGAGATGAGGTAGATTTGTCTTCAAATTCAGGAATATGGATATTCGATCGTTTACAGGGCTTATGACCTGTCATTGGCTGGGTTAAGTGGCCGCTTTATGTACTTCAACATTTCCCATTCCGCTTATTAGAAGTTAAGTATTTATTAGCAAATTACTTCATTTCTGTAATTAAGGCTCTGTCCGAGTTAAATTAATTACAAGTAATCGCCTGCAGATGGCCCTGCAATTAATTTAACTTATATTTAGACCAGGAATTTTTATACAACATTTTGGGTGTGTTCAAAAAAATACTTGTACACAAATCTGGTTTTATTCCAAGACGGGAGAAGTTATTTATTTCATTTTATATCCCTACAGAGATGAGGTAGTATTTTTAAAATTCAGAAATACTGATATTCGAGCGTTTACAGGGCTTATCACCTGTCATTGGCTGGGTTAAGTGGCCACATTATGTACTACAACATTCCTTATTCATATTACATATGTTATTTTTTATTATTCACCATTTGGCATACTACTACTACTACTACTTTCCCTTATCCGCACCCAAATGGCGCATAGGGCACTGCGCTGCAAGTGCAGTGTATCTTAATCATTACATAAAGGTAAGATGATCAAACTTACGCTACAGTACCAGTCCAACGTATCACACATGAAATATTAAAATTAAAATCACACGTAAAAAAAAATAATGTTGACCGAATCAAACCCGCAGATAATCCGCGAACAATCAATTTGACATAGCGTATCAAATTTCAAGGCATCAGGTTCTCGGCGTCCTGGCATTTTGTTTTAACCGAGTAAACATCCGATCTCCAGACAGCTCTCATACTGTTGGATAGGTGACTTAGAAGAATTTTAGGTGTGCGGTTGTTTGACTTTGTAAGGAACACAGAGGTGAGGCATCGGACACAGCAACCCTTGGTATCTACTGTCATCCGGCGAAGGCGTTTCGGCTGGCTTGGCCATATACTACGTATGCCCCCCGAGAGCCTTAACCATGCTTGCCTATTTTACAAGGCATCAAAATCATCAAACCAATTTTTGACAGCCCTGAATTGCTAAAACTGATATCATTCTATGTACCGCCACGGCCTAGTAGAACATCTACCTTATTTTATTGTCCAAATGCTCGGACAGTAGCTCATTTTAACACTCCCATACTTAGAATCCAAAATACTTGTAATGAATATGCCACCAATATAGATTTCTATAATATATCGCTAGAACAATGTAAATTGGCAATAACAAATTTACTCCTAGCCTATAGAACGTCATTTTTTGGATGAAAAGATATTATGTTTATTTATGTTATTGTTTATTTTCCAAATATTTAATGTTTTACATTTTTATAGGATTTAGAAAAACCAAAATGTTTGTTGTAAGTGGTTTTTACAGATAACCGTTTATTTTTATAACATTTATTTTATTTTTACTTTTTAAATAACATTCTTTTAACATTTTTCTATGTAAGTAGTTTATAACAACTTGTTAAATTGATGTGTTTTTTTATACATATTTATGTAAAAAGTACAATAGTACCGTATAAATCGAAATAAATAAATAATCAGATTCTCGGCGTCCTGGTCGTCCACTGATGACAATTTTTCGGCATTTTGCGTCAGAGCTGCGGGACGTGGACTTGATTTGGGAGCTGGCGGCCGATCGCTTGGCCTGGAGGAAGTTGGTGGAATCTTTATGCTTCACATAGGGAGCGGATATGGTATGATGATGATGATGATGATTAGATTTAAAATTATTTATTATTATTAAATTGTTTGTTCTACTCATAGTATAGTGGTAAACACATTGAGTAACCGGCATGAGGTCTTTGATAGCGTCTACATGAAATATGTATTAAACAAAATAATTGAAAAATGGTTTATACACCAAAAAATGTATTTCGCGCAGGAAACAGATTCCATACTTATATTTTTGGTTTTCCTTTTGGGCCAAGTAGGAAAAATCTTGAATCATTTCCATTTATACCGAGTAATCGATATCATTACTAGTCACGCAGAGGAGGTGTCAGTACTGAACCATTTGTTACTTAAAAGTCAACACCCTTCCATTCCGCTGTAAAAGATCCAATAAAACATTAATGATAAATTCATAAACCTGGGACTTTAAAACACGTCATTTGTACGTGGGTTAGTTTCACCGTTGGCGGTAAAATAATTGCAAAGAGGCTACATTTAATCAAATATTCCAAAGAAGAAGTCTCATCAACATTATTATCATCATTATCATCATACCATAACCGCTCCCTATGTGGAGCATATGGATTCCAACGATCTCCCTCCAAGCTAAGCGATCGGCCGCCAGTTCCTTGATGCCTTGCAAAATAGGCGAGCATGGTTAAGGCGAGCATACGCAATATACGACCTAGCCAGCCAAAACGCCTTGGTCGGATAACAGTAGATACCAAGGGTTGCTGCGTCCGTTGCCTCACCTCTGTTTTACTAGAAGAAGAAGTGTAGGAAACGACTAATAACTTTCTAACTTTTTAAGAGGGTTTGTCGGTAAAATAAAATAAATTGAGGTATACGTATGACCTTAGTGGAAATGCTTTTTCGCTTTGTTTTTATTTTTTTTTTTTTTTTTTATTCTTATTTTATTTTTTTTTAGGATGTGCTGTGTACTATTTTATGTTAATAATAATAATAATCGGCTAAATTATACAGCACAATTTTTGTGAAAAGTCAACTCAAGGGCGCTTTATAATTAAAGATACCTAAGTTCCTAGCGGTAGACTATACTCGTATTATCTGTAACTTGAGCAGACTAGGACAAATACGCATTATTATGTTATTATTATATCGTGTGTGAAATGAAAAACCATAAGAATTACAATTTACCATGGTTTTTATTTTTTAAGCGGCCAATTTTCATTATTTAAAAAAATGCGTATTATAAAAAAGGCATACAGAAAGTGAATTCCTCGTAGACATGCGA
Organism: Micrasema minimum; assembly: GCA_022494985.1. Lineage (NCBI taxonomy): Eukaryota > Metazoa > Arthropoda > Insecta > Trichoptera > Brachycentridae > Micrasema > Micrasema minimum. Next base: position 25,437 of record JAGVSP010001538.1, read on the forward strand.
TGAAAAATGCGCTAAAATTTATTTACTTACTAAGTATGGAAAATTTGCAAGAAATTGTGTTTTAGATACGAGTTTTAAAAAAATGTTTGTTTTGTTTGTTTGTACATATTTATTTAGCTATAAAAAAATTCTTACAGCTAATATAATACATTTTGTTTTCATCTAAATATTTTTATAACTAATCACAAAGAAGCTTTTTTATGTTTCAATAGGGCTTTACTGATTTCAAATATCTTAATTTCTTAAATATAGTGTAAGAAATAAAATCTTTTACGAATATTCCAGCAAGCGGTTCTATTCTTGTTACCTTTACAAATAAAAAACCGAATGGTTGAATAAGGTAACTGCAATACGTTATTCTTGATATAACTGCAATACGTTATTGTTGTGGTATCCAAAATTCATGGTTCAGAAACTTTGCTGTATTACATTAGTATTTTACTAAGGTTCCTTCTGAATTCATGAAATGAAATGAGATGAGAACTTTAAAGTAATTATTAATTAATACGTTATGTCCACTATGATGTACGCCATTATTTACATTGTGGTGTTCAGAGTATGTAATGCAGTGTTTTATTATTGAATTTGATCCATCAAGAGCTGTGAATTAAAAAGGGGTGTTACAGTTTCATATCCTTTTTAAACTCGTGGGAAAAAACGTTTATTCATAACTAATTGATTTAATAATAATGCCATCGGGAAGTTTGTTAAATAAGTGATGTTACTCAATAATTGAATCCCCAACGTGGCCTCCTACAGCGTGGGTAAGGTGACAGATGTGAGTTTGTATTATTCAATGCTTCCAAGAATAAAGTGCCAATAATGATCCCCTTTAATGAAAGATAAAAAATAATTGTTTTGTTCAAAACATCGCGCACCGGTTAGACAGATGACCGGAAATTGAATTATAAGATACAAAAAAAATTCCCACATCCTCACCCCAATGTACAATAGATATTTAGATCCGTACAATTTGTTATCATTTAACCGTGATGTGTTTTTATTGACATTGTCAAATCACTTAGCACACAAATCCTCGATTATTGAGTTCGTTGTGACATATGTAATATTAATTTAAACATAGTTGGAATACACTGATAAAATATTTCCATACTTACTAACGAAATTGAAGGGTTTTCTAAAGCAAATAAATTTAATTTCGTATGTAAACGTAGGAAATGAAGTTACATATGTATGTATTAAATATTGTACTCAGTACTTTAACATTCTTACTGCGCTTAAAATTTAACAAAGTTTTTAAAATAAGGTTTGTACACGACTAGTTTAATTCAACAATGTTTGAAGAAGAGATGTAAAACACACATTACAACATTCCCAATTTCATACAGTATATGATTTCCATATCTGCTAATTATTAAAAGTTGTATGTACGAGTATAGGTCGCGACATGTAAAAAGAACGCTGGCGGTCAAGGCGATTATCGGTCTTATTTGCGACGCGGGGTGGGCGGGTCACATGCGCAAACCCACCCCCTCCACTTTCTTCCAGCGTTCTTTTTACATGACGCGACCTATATGTATAGTGAAATGCCGCTACGCTTAACGTATGAATTTTCTGTCATTAATTGCGAACAAAACATTTTAGAAGAAATACAAACATAATGATTCTGAGATTTTCGCTGAATTATATCATCTTCTAGGAAACGCCTGAAGGTGACTTCAATTTAATACGCTTATTAGTTTTACCAGCAGTAATACATCAGCTGGCCACTTAACCCAACCAACAATAGGCCATAAACTCTGTGAAATGCCAAAATATCCATATTTCCTTTCAAACTTCGTCTCAATTGTAATTAATTTACAAGGCGTTTTTTACTTGTAGTTTCTTTAATATTTGTTGAATAAATACTAAAACATTAATTAAATTGCAAAAAAACGTTAATATTTACAAAACAAATTTTAATATTACAAAATTTTGTATTTATTTGTTATTAATAAAAATATACGAAGATGGTAGGTTTTTTTCTTGAATGGCATCTTTTGTATCGTGTAGTTCGTTCAAGTTCATTCTCGCTATAGCCTGGGATGATTGGGTGTTTTCTCACGTACAATAGTTATGGGTCCACAATATTCTGAGGAATAGTACGTATTTTCTACCTTCTACTCTGCACAAAATATTAACCAATATTCGACCCATTTATACAGACTGAAAATTGAAAAAATATATATAACGAAACTACAAGCGTCGCAGAATTGTATGAGATAAATAATTTATTATCCCGAATTTCTACTCTGAATTGAGATACATTCGCACATCCAATATATTTATTCAAAAATTCAAATCACAGCATACCTAATCATAATCTAACTAATAAAAATAGGTTTTACAAGTTAGTTCTTACAAGCATGATGGTGCACTTGAGTAAAAAATTAGAGTAGAATGCAAGGCTGAAATAAGCATTATCGACAAAATTAAGGAACATTTTAATTAAGTTATTGATTGTTTTTGAGGTTAGTTCGTAGAACTCCATTTTTATTTAGGTAAAAAACTGTATTTAATTAAAACACAAAGAGTTCTTACACAGGTTTTTTATTAAAAACACTTTTGTCGTCGACGCGTTTCGTCTTATTAGGACATTTTCAAAACAATGATTAAAATTAATACAAAAATCTTCTTATATACTAACAAAAATTGCAATATATTTTACAGGTAGAAAGGGGGGAGGGGGTCATCAAGGGTAATATAGATTTCACACAATCTTCACACATCTTCTTCTATTCATTATCACTATCACTATCACTATCTTCTATCATTGTGTGAAATCTATATTACCCTTAATGACCCCCTCCCCCCTTTCTACCTGTAAAATATATTGCAATTTTTGTTAGTATATAAGAAGATTTTTGTATTAATTTTAATCAGTGTTTTGAAAATGTCCTAATAAGACGAAACGCGTCGACGACAAAAGTGTTTTTAATAAAAAACCTGTGTAAGAACTCTTTGTGTTTTAATTAAATACAATTTTTTACCTAAATTTTGATTAAGTCCAAATTGGCTAAAAATACTGCCAATACTGCCAATCTACGTCATTTTTTTTGTTTTGTTTTATTTATATTATAATTATTTCCCTTCTTCTTCTTCCGGTATAAAGATACCAGTATATTGTTTTTTTTATTTTTTTAACTATCTTGTTTACATTATCTGTTATTTTTCCATTTTTTCATGACTTTATTTTTCTCTTTTGCCACGTGCATACTGTTTGACTTTCACGGTATACCCACAAACAGGCTATGCCTTGGTGGGATTTTCGTTTCTTTTAAAAATGTATATAAGTTTTTATTGTATTACTTTGTAAACAAAAAAAAATTCTTTGAAAATATATATATATATATATTCATATATATATATATATTTTTAATACATAGAAGGCGTATTCAACTCGGAAATTAATAGTTTTCGAATTCGTAGCATATCTGTATAAGGAAAGTCATAAATGTTAGCTGGTGTGGATATTCGCTAATAAGCTGAATGGGGAATGTTGTAATAAGTCAAGTGGCCAATTAACCCGGCCAATGACACGTCATAAGCCCTGTAAATGCTTAATATCCATATTCCCGAGTTTGAAAAAAAATAATGCAGTTGAATGCGATCTCTCAGGCGAATGTGTGGTAAAACTATGTATGATGGGTGCACTAATGTTGAAATTAGACTAGAATGCAAGGCTGAGATAAGCATTTATCGACAAAATTAAGAAAGGTCTTCTACGTTGGTTCGGTCATGTAGAGCGAATGGATGATGAAAGAACGGCTAAAAAAAATATATGATGCGACTGTGCCTGGATGTAGAAGTCGAGGAAGGCCGAGAAAGACATGGCATTATCAAGTAAAAGTGGGCATGTAAGAAGTCGGAATAATCGACGTGCGTGCATGAGAAGATGTATGAATGTGGAGGTAGCAAGAGAAGTATGCCAGGACAAAGTGGTGTGGCGTTCTATCCTCTCTGCTTCGGAGGAATGGCGTGATGGTTAGTTAGTTAGTTAGTTAGAAAAAAAAACTTCTTCATCTACGATAGAGTGGTGTGGCGTTCCTTTTCTCTCTGCCTACTACTTCTGGAAAATGGCGTGATCATTAGTTAGTTGAAATATTAATATAATTCTAATGAAAAACATAGATTCCGTATAAAAAACATTTTATTACTTTGCGTATTTTGATGGCTAAGTGATTGAAATATAAACACTCAAATGTAGATTATAATTAGTTTTCTGCGAATAAACACAAAATACTGCTGTTGGGTACCTATGTCGGTACATTATATTTCATAACTTTACTGGGTAGAGGGTTAATTTTATTTAATAAATAATACTAATTTAACTCCGTTTAATTAAAATTAATTTTGTATTGCTGGTCCAAAATGCTATGAGAGATAAATATTAAGTAACAAAAATATGTATATTAATAAATTAGGTTTTCATCAGGATCACGGGTATTATTTTTCTATTCAATCTTAATTCATACAAGGAATTAAAAATTCAGTTTGGTGTTTATATGGTCTAAAGATGATGCAATCGTAAATTTTTAATTTTTTATAATTGATAATAGAAGAACAGCAGTGATGGAATTTTTTTCTTTTTCTACTGCATTCACAAAAAAAATATGGTAGGGGCTTTATTTGGAAAAAGTATTTATTACAAATACTTGTAGACAAATTACTGGATTATACCCATGCTGGGCTGATATCAGATATTATTGATATCTCAACAGAGACAGAGAAACTCTGGAAACGAATGTGGGTTATCTAGGCGTTAACAGGGCTTATGACTTGTCATTGGCTGGGTTAAGGGGCCACTTGATGTACTACAATTCCCCATTCCGCCTATCATATGACAACCATATATGGCAAGTTTTTGAAACTTCTATAGGTACATGTTGAGTTTGTACAGAAGTATCCATATTTAAGTTGGTTTTTCGACAGATTTTAATATTTTTTCTCTCTAGTGACATCTGTTGAGAAGATGGTTAAGATGGTTAAGATAACCCACATTCGTTTCCAGAGTTTCTGTCTCTGTTGAGATATCAATAATATTTATTTATTATTTATTCGATTTATATTATCGGTCCCACATAGGCATAAGTGCATTTTCCAGGCAGTTTTAGCTTTAAGAGAATTTAGAAACTCGGAAAACGGTTGATATCCAACTGTTTGATAGTAAGTCATTTTATTACGTCACGAGTTAATTGAAAATACCGGGTGAAATGTTTGCTACAAGTTGTCAAAGGCTTTATGGAACATTATAGTATTATTGTACGTGCTGAAGTGCCCGTTACAAATAACACTGTAATAGTGCGGAAATATTTGAAACGGCAACCTACCTTCATATGCAGAGACATATCTGAACTATTAGAATATATTTATGTTCATTCCGATTGCCTTTGCAGTGGTAAACGTTATGGCGTAGATACTAGAATGTGCTTTCTCAGTTTAAAGATTATCCACGAATACGGGGTAGGTCCCAACCCGCGTTGTGTTCAACCCTTTCAGTCGCCACATGGTTGGGCCTCACATTTTTGCCCTTTTCCAAAATATACATCTTATGAAAATAAGATCGTATAAGAAAACTGTCAGAAAAATATGGATAAATCAAGAATGCCGAAATGTGCCGTAGGTAGGAGCGATCCCTTATAATATTTTGAACGCAGGCAGGGTAAAATGTAGATTAACGTAGAATACGTACTTATGTAGCTACTGTTTTTGTCGAAAATGCTGATTTAAAAACTACTACTTTCTGTCATCCGTACCTAATTGTGTGTCTTGGTAATAATTGAAATAACATTTTAAAACTGGAATTTGAAGACCAATAACCGCTTTTTCACCGCTTCCGTGGCGTTCGGGTGGTTTTCTCAAGGAGGTTAGACTATTTATAGGAGATAAAATTGAAATAGTAGAGTTGGAAACTAAGTACTTCTTTTCGTCGCTTAAAAACAGTCTAACCTACTTTAAAAAAACTTTTGACTGTCTGTAAAGTCCACAAACCAAACGCTTACGCCGATCGTGCCTCTCTATCGCTTGTTCCGCGGTCTCGCTTGCACACTTGGCTCAGGCGGAACGTGACAATGAGTCATGCTTTTTCGTGTGTGCAGCCGGCGTTCATCGATTTATTGGACGTTATCACGTCAAAAAACCACAAGTAAGAAGATGCCGCAAAGCGGTGAAACCAATTTTCGGTCTTCAAAATTCAAGTGGATTAACGTGTCAAATAGTATTTAAATTTTTCTTTAATTCCAATGAACTTCCTCCAAGAAATTTTTATTTTTCACATGAAAAAAATTACGGAATTTAAAAATATAGTACCTTTCCCAATTAAATGTACCAGAATTTTTTTGTGGAGTGGGATTCTTATACGTAGAATCTAGTTGAAAGTCCGCGTACCAGTCCAGGTATCACACAAATATTAATATGAAAATACATGCTAATGAGTAAGCGAAATGAAGCTTAAGTCTTGCCTTTGTGTGATAAAAAGGGATCAAGATGCACTGCACTAAGGGAAATTACGAACAGTATTTCTTATTATTACCATTTTATTTTCATTATTGCTATTCTTTTTAAAACTCTGTCAGTCTAGGGTCCGGATTTTCCTCAAAGAAAATTAACCAGCTGAGCAATCAGACAGAAACTTTTCGCCAGAAAATGAGCAAGTGTACAATAGACACAACAGTGCAGGGACGTCCCCTCTCATCTCCAAAGTTCATTTTAAAAAGCGAGAACTTAGCTGTTTGAAAGAAGCCACTAACACAGCAGAGAACCAAAAATGTATGCATGCTCTTTATTCTTTACTAGCCGGCCGGGGCCAGTGAAAAATGCCGAGCGCTCATGGGTAAGGCGATTAACTCGCGCCTCTTTCTTCCACTGAGGGGAAAACTTTTACGGACATTTTAAATTACTGACGAACACATAATTTTTTCAATAAACTTAATTCGTTTTATTCGGAATACTCTCAAATTTAGAGAATTTAAAATGGGTTAGTTGGACGGTGTTTTGCAGTACCCAATTAAGCGTCAAATAACACAAACGTATACGGGATCCAATTAAAATTATTTTGACGTGATAACGTCTAATAAATCGATGAACGCCGGCTGCACACACGAAAAACCATGACTCATTGTCAGGTTTCGCCTGAGCCGAGTGTTCAAGCGAGAGCGCGGAACAAGCGATAGAGAGGTAGGATCGGCCTAATCTTTCGGTTTGTGACACATCTATATTTTACTCCATCGGCCGATGCGTCGAGTAGAAGGGAGACAGCAGCAGCACACAAGCTTCAAAGTGAAAGTGAAAATTAACGAGTGCAAAAAAATAATAATTTATGGAAAAATTGTAATTTTATCAATTAACTCCTGCTTGTATTTTACAAATTAATGATAATTCGGTAATAATAATTCAATTCATTTTAATAAAAGTATGCTGTTTTTCATCAATGTTTTCTTATGACGTTATCACGTAAAATTATCGTCCGTAATCCGACTTTGATAAGATAAGGTTGGAAAAAAAAGGTTTATGTCGACCAAATACTGAGTACTGAGTTATTAAGATTTTCATGACGATCCAAAGAAAGTATCATTCCAATGGCAAAACTAAATTATTAGGTAGAGAGCATACCGATAATAGCTGCATTTTTATTTGTTTTCTGCTTTATCAGCATTTCTTTGTAGAAAATCAGGAGGATTTCTCTAAAATCGACATATTGAAACGCGCTGTTTTTCATGTCACTCAATAATAAAAGAATCGTGTTAAATCTTTGGTAGATTGTTTTAAAAATATTAATTTAAATATTGTGGCTAACCTATTAACAAATTGTAAATTATTATTATTGTAATTGTAAACAATAACTACCCAGGAAAATTATATAATGATTTCATCTCAGAAATAAACAAGAACTTCAATGTTCAAACGCATTACGTTTTTTAGTCATTAACACAAAATAAAAAGAATGATCTCAAACATTTATTGCATTCGCATTAAAAATTAAGTACCGTACAAAGCCTTTTTCATTTAAAAAGGAAGAAAAGGGCAAAAAGGGTTGAAATTGTCTCTGAAATGGCTTGCTTCGCACACCCTTGAATGTAAATCCTAAGAAATTCAATAACATTAAGTCTATGTAAAGCTGTTATTCATAAGCCTTCGCATTAATAAGTGTAACTTAATATTTTTTTGTAAAGAGTTATAGAGAGACATTATGTAGTTTAATTGGCTTCTTTGAGTCGCTGGAAGCCTTTCAGTTTGTTATGGCGGAAAGGGGATATAAGGACACATAATGCAACCCTTTCTTAAAACTTGAAAGACTTAATTTACTTTTAATTAGTACGATTATGAATTAATTTTCGTAGTAAGCGGTGCTAGTTTAAAGAGTTAACGCCTTAGAATAAAGCTCCAGGAAGTTACAGCGTAAAGTTTTTAAATCCTTTTTTTATAGGCAAAGTAAAAGTGGTTCTACACCTGTAAGTCGGGGCGTTTCCGTCCACGGATAAACAACGCCTTATCATCCCTTACTTGCAGATAACAACCCCTGAGTCAAGTAAAAAGGGGCGCTTCTTCCTCAGCCACCCGACGTGACTCTTACACGATATAAATCACATTTTATGTTTGTAATATGTAGCTGTTAAAGGGTCGTCATTTTTAAGTATAAAGTGAAGCAAACGTTTGGGTGGTGAGGGGTGGGGGTGGGGGTGTTAGTGTTCTGAAGTTTTTAGCAGTTTATGGCGGAACATAATAATATCTACTCTTTATGAGTCCGTAAACTTTTTTCTTAAAGCTCTTTTACCTATAAAACCGTTAATAATGTATTTTTTTAATATACGCATGCGGTCATTAAAAAAATCTTCAATTATGTTTTACAACAGTTTATCATTACTCATCATTAGACCAGCATAAACGTGGATTAGATGTTAAAGATTGGACCATTTTGTGAAGTATACGTAGTTATTTGTTTTTTTAAACACTCTACAGGTCGAAATACCTGGTTTCAGAAATAAATACCCATGTAATTACAAATCTGAGCTGAGCTATAGAACCATTCGACAGGAATGAAACCGGAAACCTTCTTGGCGAAAAACCACCATTGGGTGCATGATATTATTTGATATAGATAACACCATGGGAAATACTTTAAATAAATCAGATAAATTATTTAAGAGATTGCGGTTTTGCGGTAATTGCGGTTTTATCGGGAGCATTATTTTTGTTTTTCTAATATTATGTTTTTTATTTTCTTAATAAAGTACTACGTCTACATACGTACTATGAAAACCGCAGACTAATCTGATTCGTAAATTTATAGTTTTGAAATCGTCAATACTAAAATTAATTTTTCATTTTTCTTTCATTTTCTTTCGTTCCACATTTTCGACGGTGGGAAGGAAAAAGTTACAAAGTGACATGATAATATTATGTCACTCGGTATCATTTTCCTTTGCACACATTATGTCGCTTAGTAACCTTTTCCTTTCCACCGTCGATATGTTTGTAGTAAAAACATTATGAAAATCGCTATTTTTCCTTCGCAAAACATTAACAGTAAGATTTCTTATGAAAACACCAATACCATTGGACAAATTTCTTTTCTTTGATAATATATTATTTGTAAATTATTAATTTGTCAACTGGCGTAACCTACATTTTGGGTGTGTCCAAATACTTAAAGACAATAATTGGATTTTACCCATGACGAGCTTCCATTCAATTAAAATAATTAACGTTCTCAATTGACGGCAGGGAAAATTAACCTAAGGTAGTTTTTGGAATACATATGCTCCACATAGTAAGCGGATATGGAATGATGTGATGAGGCATTAAAAAGGCGTCATTTCGTCAAACTAAGCCGCATACCCAGTTCTTTCTGAAAGTTACAGTTTTCCGACATGTACGCTCCCAGGTATTTGAAGCACTCGACCCTTTCAAAGCTAGGGCGTTCTGGGCATCTTGGCACGAAGTATTAAACACTACATGGGGCTTACCTGTGTTGATTTTAAAACCCATGCATATGGAGTGCCAATAATTAAGCCTATCGACAATACCTTAATTTTTATTTTTTATTGTTTTAACGCCCGTAGGGCATACATAGTAAGCAGATACATGCCAAAATTACATTACATATTAAAAAATACAAACATTACATATTAAATTCAGAAGTATCCACTTTATTAGAGAGGTAGAAACGTTATGTCTGAATTTTGTATATTACCAACAATATGTTTAGGTATATTATGTTTTGTAACAGATTTTAATTTCAATAAAAAAAAAATAAAAAAAATAGTTCCAAACAAAATTTCCGAGACAACTCCGCATAAAGTACCCATAATAATGTTACAAATAATTCAAATAATAGTTTTCAACGATTGCAGTGCCCTATGCACCATTGGGTGTGGATATGGGAGAGAAGTAGAAGTAGTTATTTTCAACAGGTACAAAACGTGAAAAACAATAGTTAATTAAACAAAGAAGTGTTAATAACGGTGAATAATGGTAATAAAAGCATCTAGTTTGCTCTGAACAATATTTAGTTGAGCGTTCAGCAATGTAAATTCAAAATATAAGCTCATAAGCGAAACAACGCAGCTTTCGTATTTCATTATGTGAAATTGCAGCAAGCTGCAGGAAGAAAGACCAAATTACTCTCCCCTCGTAGATAATAATTTGACTTAGACTCAACACAGCAAAGGGAAGCTGAAGAACTCGAGTACTTGCGGCTAAGGGTGGTAAAGTGTGGAGGTTTTGTATTATTACGTCATGCAGACAACACCCTTTTATATTACACCTGCAACACTCCATTATTTGAACGTGAATTTCTCACTTACGAGGATAAAATGCAAGGAATTTTAACTTTATAATTGTGTCTTCATGAAATGATAACACTCATAGTTTTTAAACTTCCATTATTATTATTATTATAATGTATTTTTTTTTAAATAAAAAAGAAATACTTGAGCTCTTATGATGTACTCAAATGTTTCAATTTCGGGCTGCTTTCAAATAGTCGGAAATAACTGTGCCAAAAAGCAGGAAACAAGTTGTGCTGGAGTGGGATTCGAACCTAGAGATTCTAATCCGGAATCCTCGAATCTACCACTAGACCACAACCCGGTTCAACAAACCGATTATTTTAAATGATGTCTCAAAGAAACAAAAAATTGGGAAGGGACTCTGGATTTCTGGTTTTAATAAGAATTTGAGCAATTGTACTTAATGATTTTTTTTCAAGCACAGATTAAAAAGTCATATTACACAATCGTCTCCTAATACGATGTAGATTCACCAGTTTTCCGCTTGTACATCTAGTTTTGTTACACCCTGTATACAGAATATTGTTATTTAGTATCTGCCTTAAATACATGTTTCCTAAAAAGATCACCTTTTCCTTGCTAACCCTTCGTTTTGAACAAGAAAATAAATGGTTTACGAAGGTTAGATACATTATTCAAAATAGACATCCTCTTACCCTTCAATTAGTCTAGTTTAATAAAATTATCCATTCGACTTTGTTACTTCTGAGTAAGGGAAATGTGCCGGAATATAATCCGCCTTGATTATACATAAGTGGTTTATTTGAAATAATACGTGTTTATATTATGTACACACTTATTCTGTTTACTTTGAACGTGGTAAATATTGCCATGTAAATATAAATATAATACTATAATGTACGTTGAGAATCGTAAAGGCGATATACACTTTCCTACTAACTTATTAACTTACTTAACTTAATAAGAGATTTTACTTTTCCACATTTTACGTCATTTTATTCGAAGTTTAGATTTGGATTTACACCTCAGAGTAAATCTTACGCTACTTTTATAACTCCTGCATCACACCTGTTCTCCTCTATGGCTGCGAATCGTGGCACCTAACCAGGGCCCAAAACAGCAGACTTATGAGTTTTCAGAATAGGTCTCTTAGAAGAATTTTAGGTGTGCGGTGGTTTGACTTTGTAAGGAACACAGAGGTGAGGCAACGGACACAGCAACCCTTGGTATCTACTGTCGTCCGGCGAAGGCGTTTTCGCTGGCTTGGCCATATACTACGTATGCCTCCCGAGAGCCTTAACCATGCTTGCCGATTTTACAAGGCATCAGGTTCTCGGCGTCCTGGTCGTCCACTGTTGTGCGTCATTAAAAAAATAAAATGTGTGTGTATATTGAATTTTTTGCAAAAATAATTGTGAATTAATGAAAATCATTGGTGTATTTTTTATTATAGATAAAAAAATAATATTGTATTGTTGCACAGAAAAGAAATTGACATCGTTTGTTGCATTAAAACTGATAAAATTAGTCATATAACTCACGGGAATACATTATTTCGAATTGATTAATTAATAAATGAAGTAAAAAAAGGGGATTTTATTACGTTTAATGAAAACAAAGTTAAAACGCAATTTGTATCTTATTGTTTCAGATTTATATTTTTATAGCGACTCAAAGCATTCCTCAATTAGTACATGAACATTTTCCCCTAAAATGATCTAAAGAGAACGCACTTCAATGCAGCACTCTACCTTAGTACCTAAAACAATGGCACATTCATGCGTAGGTATCGTGTACTATCTTAACAATTCTATATTCCATTCGTTTGCGCAAAAATAATCAAAGTGATATTTCAGTACTTGCAACTTCCATTGCCAGCCTAGCTTTTATGTGAAAAGGGTAATAAGAGTGATGAAAATGGAAATTAAGATATGGAACGAAATTCTATACAAGCTCTTCTCGCAGAAATTCATATAAATAAGCAGTCCCTATGAAGAGGTTGGGGTGTTGAAGTGTCCCGTAATTCTGTTCATCGGACTTGATATGCGGAGAGGATAAAAGTGAATTGGATGGACAGATTTTCAATCATAATCAAAATCACTAAGCGCGCAAAAACAACTCTTTTTTAACAGTATTTCACGAACGCATTACATGTGTATTATTAAGTTACATATATGAACATGTACAAGAGTATAGATTCATCATCATCATACCATATCCGCTCCCTATGTGGAGCATATGGAATCCACAAACTGCCTCCAGGCCAAGCGATCGGCCGCCAGCTCCCGTGCATCCTCCCAAGTCAAGTCCACGTACCGCAGCTCTGACGAAAACTGCCGACGAATTGTCAACAATGGACGACCAGGACTCCGAGAACCTGATGCCTTGTAAAATAGGCAAGCATGGTTAAGGCTCTCGGGAGGCATACGTAGTATATGGCCTAGCCAGCCGAAACGGATGACATTAGATAAGATGCTGTGCTTGTCCGTTGCCTCTCCTGTAATTCCGGAAATTAAGTAATAAGTTGCGCACACCTAAAATGTATTCTGAAGTGGTTGACCAAAATTACTAAGACACCTATAACATAAGTCTGCTGTTTTGGGCCCTGGTTAGGTGCCACGATTCGCAGCCATAGAGGAGAACAGGTGTGATGCAGGAGTTATAAAGGCGGCATTTTGTTTTAACTGAGTAGATATCCGATCTCAGACAGCTTTCATACTGTTGAATGCGGCGCCCACTACTCAATGCCGCACTCCCAGTTCTTTCTTAACTCTGCCGTTTTCTGTCATGTACGCTCCCAGGTATTTGAAGCTCTCGACCCTTTCGATGACTTGTCCCAACAAAGCCGGAGGGAGAGTATAAATTAGTTGTCATTTAGTTGCGGTCTTTGATTAAATTATCAATTAATTAAAACTTCACTACGACAATTTGATACCTACGTATTCTTATACGAAAGTCGTTTATACATTTCTATTTTTATATAAAATATTTCATTTTGAAATATTGTATTTCCTTCTGTTGAATCTTACACAATTATACAGGATGTCCATTAAATAATGTCCCAGACGGCACTACATCTGCACTTCTCTGTCAGCGAGATAATCAAACTTTTGGTGTGTGCAGTAGGAAAAACGAGATCTCCAGCAGAGTCCGAATTATGCCATATTCAAATCTGTGGCCATTTTTATTCAAGGCCTTTTTTAAAAGAATAATACGTCCGTATACATATCCAACGGAGCAATTATTTGTTGGTGCTAAGGTACTTACAGTTCGGCAATTATATGTTAAGTCATGTTTAGTGAAATTTTGGAGTATTGACAAGTGCAGAACGCAACAAAACATGAACACTCGCTTTGCCTCAAATCTAAATTATTTACTTCCTAAAAGGAAAACAACGATAGCGCAGCGCCACTTCACATTGATTGGACCTAAGATATATAACCAAATGGACACACAAACCAAACTATTAACCGACTTCTCCAAATACAGGGTCGGTGTCGTTAGTTGGATAAGTCTAATGGGTCGTGTATATATTGAAAATGCCTGCAAAAATATAGCCATGTAATTATTAAAATTTGGTATGCAAAAATATTGTGTTGTAAACTCTAAATTTGTGAAATCCAAACTTGTTTCTATTATACTAATTATGTAAGTATTCAATTATGTTATGTATAATACTACAATGCCCTGACTCGACACGGACTATCTTGTGAGTCGGGGCCAGATCATTGGCATGGGTCTCTACTGATTAAGTCGCCATCCCATTATTGTAATTATATTAAATGTTAAATGTAATAAATAAATAAATAAATAATGGCCGTACTGTAACTAAACGAAACTTTCAAACGGTTAAACGTTACATTTGTAGGCTAATCATTTTTCTAGAGCCTTGTTTACAAGAATCGATAGAAGAAAATCATCTGGGAGACCTATAGTTTTAACAAGACGGACACACAATTAAAATTTCTATCGTCAAAATGAGAAATATTATGCTTCCTGTATGACATGTCTCTCTGAGAGGTGATATAGGGAAGGCCACGCGCTCGCCAGATTCAAGTAGTATAATTTTTCCAGCGTAGTTATTTGATGGAGAATTTTTTTTTGAATATCGCTTTCACACCTTAGAAAAGCTACTTTCTCTAATCCGCACCCAATGGTGCATAGGGCACTGCAAAGGTACACCAAGTGAAGTGTATATTGATCTTTTATTGCATGAAGGTAAGAAGATCAGTCATACGCTTCATAACCAGTCCAAGGTATCACACATGAAATATTAATACGAAAATCACATGTAAATAAATATTTCATGTTGACCCCCTACGGGAATCGAACCCGCGACCTCATGCACGGTAGATAAATGCGCTACCCTTATGCTATGAGGCGGACAAGAAAAAGCTACTAGAAAAGCTACTTACTGATAGAGCAAAGGAAAAAAATTAACTGCCTTCGCCAAATTTTTAATACTAATCATCCAATTTAACATGTTCATAAAATATCTCTTTACTATGTATTCAAATATGTTTTTACCAAGTGTTTTACAGTAATAAAATCATCATCCTGTTTTTTTTTTTTTTTTTTCTTTCTTTTTTTAATTTTTTTTTCTAAAAATGTTGTATTTGTAACTTGTAACATGAAAATGTATTTATAACTAAAAAGTCATATATTTGGCGGTCTTAGAACGGGGTATCAACCCTAGTGAGACAGTTAAAGAACCTACAAATAAATGTATAATGTTATGTATGACTATATACATAAATAAATAAATAAATATCTCCCTCTCCTATAATATTCTCAATATGTTTTTTGACCACCATATTAACAAATTAGTAAAATTGAATCTGTCTTCAACTGTGATCGATAAACGGACCCCGGCGAGGTATTTCAGGTATTAAAGGGATAGGGAGGGAATCCTTTGTTTGGCAAATCGTTGTGTTTGTTGTTATCCGCGCAGCACTTGATTATCTCGGCCTAGCTGTTCGCCCTATTGTCCCTAACCCATGAAGTGTATTAAATTACTATCGAGGCATTTTTCCCTACTGCCAATTTTACTACAACTACCAAAAGTCGCGTAAAACATGTTCAAATCAACGATATATCAAAAGACGACAGTTGTCTACATAAACCATTGCGCATTTATAAGATTAACTTTTAACTCCGCATTCAATGCCTGTACGATTTTCCTCCGATAGCTCTGGGACTGTAAGCAGGGTGCTCGCTTCTTCGTATCACGTTTTGAAGAAATGGGGAGACAATAAACGCGATGTTCGTATAGTACAAATGTCAATCCAGGAAAGTGACAGGAAAAGGGACTTACGTTTTTCTCCTTGGCACGACACTCCAAATTGCACTTGAAGGTTTTGTTGGTTTTCACGTGGTTTTAATGATTTCGATAACGTTACGATGGCGTTATTGTTCGATTTTGTGTTGTTGATGCTCGAGGTTAATGACTCGACTGACTTGATTTTTCGTTGCCTGCCGCTAGGAGAGGATATGACAGGGGAAAATAAGGACAAATTGACGAAATATTAATAAGTCAATCCTGAACAATGCCAATTCATTATACTCCATCACGTGACTCGCCGCCGCTTCCCATACAAACGTATTCCTCGATTTCCTCACTGGAATTTAATATTAGAGCCATAAAGGAGACGAATTATTATTTATTTATTTGATTATTTATTATTTGAAAAATAAGACGGTACAAACACGTATTTGGTAGATATCTAAAATGTGTGAAAAAATCATTGCTCTAATGTTGAATTCCAGGGAGAAAATCAAGGAATACGTTTGTATGGGAAAGCGGCAGCGAGTCACGTGGTGGAGTATGCTCTTGAGTCCGTCAATTGTTTTTTAAATAATAAATCAAATTAATTAATCAATCAAGTAAATTGACTAGGCAAAAGGAGATGCGTGAATTAATAACAATACTTTTGGTTAGGAATTCGATGCTGTTAAGAATAGATCTTCGCCCTGCAAATTATTTAATTAACTTTTCTCAACCCTTTGAGGTCTTTTGGCTGAAGTCACACGCGCCCGAAACAAAAGGACGCTAGAAGTCCAATGGCGGGTGTCATCGGCCCGAGCTAACTGTCATGTAAAAAATGCGGTAACTGTCTTATTTCTTAATAAAAAACAATACTGAGACTACCATCTGTTGTAAAACAAATTACGCTTCCCTACAAACAAAGAATTCAGCCGATAAAACAGATTTCTATTTGAAAATACCGATCAAAATAAACCAAATTTTTACAACTGTCATTCCAGTACGAAATGTATGTAAAATGGCTGACCCGTCGCGTAACCTTTTTGACAAAGAAATTTGTGATTTGCTCGACAGTTTAAGTGATTCCGATGACGAATTTTTATAAAATAGTAGTGGACACTCTTCCAGTGATGAAAATGATGAGGATTCTATCCCAGTACCAAATCTATCCGGAAGTTAAGAGGTGATAATTGGATGACGTATTCGGTTGAGGATGAAAGAACATGAGGAAAGGTCGAAATTCTAGGAAAAGAGTAAGACCTTAAGCTTTGGGCATGGAAGAACGTTTAAATGGCAAACCACACTTAGCCAAGAGAGAAAAAAGTGGCTCCAAGGACTGTGCAGTGTGCAGTGACTGAAATAAAAAAAGAAAAAGAAAAAAAACGGGGTAGTTTTGCGAAACCTGTACCCGAAAACCTGGTCTGCATCCAGGACTGTGATTAAGGAAATATCATACGGAGAGAAAACTTTAACAACCATATTAATAGAAAGAAAACGCGCTTTTTATTTCAAATAAATGTTTTTTGAGTTCTTTGTGGGTTGCACAGTTTAAACCCGCGCTGTGCAAGCGGGTGCCCTGCAAGGCGTCGGACCCTCCAGATACTTTGGCAAATGAAAATTTTGTGTATTTTTTGTAAATCTATTCCGCATTGTATTCTTTTTGCAAAAAAAATATTCAGAGCTGGCTGGATTTCAACAAAAAGTGTCAATGAAATATACTTCAAAGGGTTAATTTATAGTCACTATAATATTGATTCACCCTTCAGTTAAATTTCTGGGCACAATACTATTGACTTTGATTGTTTTCCTTCTTGTATTTCATTTTCTGCTTTCTTCACGTTTTCTCGTATGTGGAGCATATTAAATATTAGTATCACTAAATATTCTCCTTGTAAACGTAGGAAAATGCATTCCTATTGATACATTTTATATTAAACGATATTCAAATGAACTAGATATGTAAACGAGCCATGTATAAATCAAATATGTAATTGTATTGTAATTGTAAGGCTTATTTAATATGTACCTACCTTGCCATTCGCTTTAAATGTAGAACAATTCACATAAAGAGATTTCATTTACAATACTATCGCACATCTTACAATGAGGAATTCCGGTCCAACCCGGAATTGAATTTTAAAAACGTTTTCGTGTAGACGCGAATATTTAAAAAATTTGAAGTAAGATGAAATATCTGAAAAATGCACGTAAAAATAAATAAATAATGTGGCTAGTAATATTCATTTCAAAACCGAAAACAATGACGTCACTCCTTGCATCTACGCGTGGTGTTCCGGTTTCCGTTTTTAAAGCCCCCGCGCCTCGTACCGAACGTTTTCCCACCACATTATCTGTGCTCCAGCCGTCCATCCCGCGTCAATTTGTATAGAATTTTGACCGTTTTGTTACTGGCTGGAGATATATCACCTACCGCCGCGCCGTCAGCCACCCGTTTTATGACGTCACTCCTGCAAAAATGACGCACTTAGTACATAGTAGTATTTGGCGCGGTTTTTGATATATTTAACTTTTAAAAAATGTATCATAATATTAAAAAAATACAAACAAATAGTTCGCTAATAGAAAAATAATAATTAAAAAAACAGTAGCATTGTTGTGTTCTAAGAATTTGCAATTTTGCATTTCACATTAAATGTGTAAGATGCCTATATATCATAACGGCGGCCTCCGTAGCGTAATGGCTAAGACGCTGGACTCACGATAAGGAGGTTCCGGGTTCGATTCCCGGTGAGAACTCAAAAAATCAAAAGTGATTTTTCTCAAGCCTGGGTGTTTGTGACGTTGTTCCCCTCTGTAATTGGGCCTCCTGGCCTGTTGAGGTGGTTTAAAATTTAAAATAAAAAAATTAAATAAAAATTACAGTTTCTAGTCGTTCCTTCCAAAAAGTATATTTTTCAGCGTATTCACTTGCAATAAATAGTGAAAAAAATATTGTAAAATACTAAGCACTCAAAAGCTGGTAGAGAGAACTTGAATGCGTAGCAACGAACTAATTCACTGAATGCTTATGTTATTTAATTTTTTTATACAACATTTTGGGTGTGTTCAAATACTTGTACACAAATCTGGATTTATCCCAAGACGGGAGTAGGTATATACGAGTATTTCATTTTATATCGAATATCCATATTCGTGAATATAAAAAAATCTCAGTAGGGATATAAAATGAAAATATATTACTTTTTATGTTCATTTTTTTTATTCAATCAATTTAAATACGTTAGGTACTACCTAACTAGGCCCTAGACCCGTTTTAAGGGATTAGATACATGTCATGAGCTATGTAGAAACTATGTATGATAGGTGCACTAATGTTGAAATGAGAGCAGAATGCAAGGCTGAGATAAGCATTATCGACAAAATTAAGAATGGTCTTTTTACGATGGTTCGGTCATGTAGAGCGAATGGATGATGAAAGAACGGCTAAAAAAATATATGTTGCGACAGTGCCTGGATGTAGAAGTCGAGGAAGGCCGAGAAAGACGTGGCATGATCAAGTAAAACAAGTGCTTAAAAGTGGGCATGTAAAAGTTGAGGAAGCAAGAGAAGTATGCCAGAGTATAGGACAGAGTGGTGTTGCGTTCTATCCTCTCTGCCTACCCCTTCGGGGCAATAGCGTGATGGTTAGTTAGTTAGTTAGTTAGTTAGATTCTACATTATTTCTCTCATTTTATTTAGGTAAATATGTAGGTATGCGTTCGATCGATAAGTTTGCAGTTTGAGTTTTTTAAAGTCCTTATGTACGGTTTCCATGATCAATTTCACAGATTATGCCGTTCGTTTTACTAGAGTAAAAATGCTTTATGGAGAAATACACAAATACGAATGCTTTCATAAACGAGCGAGATTTTATTGTTGCCATGAAGCCTTTTATGCTGTCCATCAAAAATTTGATAACACGGAGCAATACGTAAAAAAATATTGCAAAAATATTAAGCTATGTGTTTTATTAGGAAATATATTTAGGACGAGAATAATTTAAACTTTGAGCATTGCCAACGTAAAAATTGAGGTAAAAATATCGAAGATAGTAGTAAAAAAGCTTTTCCGAAACGTGATCGATTATTTATCGTAGAATGAATTGCAATACAATTTTAAAATATATTCAAACCCAAGTATGAACTGTAAGATATTTTAGTGTAATATTAAATACATGTCAGTATTTTATTTCTGAAAATAAGGAAAAGGCCTAGAACTTACTACTACTACTACTGTATACTGATCTACCTCTTCAGATACATGAATAGAACAAATTCTGTTTTATAGCCTATGACACATTATACAAGTATAAGGCGTGCCGGCGATCAACTGGTAGATGTATCTCATGAGGTAGATGGAACTACTGCCAGCCGGCGGAAACTGTGTTCTATCTCATTCTCTCGCAGGCTAAATCCCATAGATCTATATGTTTGTCTCTTTTTAGTTTCGCTTTTTCGTTTCATAAAGTTTCAAATCACTCCCAACGATTCTAAAGAAGTTTTCACTTCAAAAATAATTTAGAAAACAGTGGCATTGCTAATTCACCCAAAGATTTTTTATTTAAAAAAAAAATACATAATAGAAATTATTTTAAATCTGTGTATATGAAGTTCGATAGTGCGACCCTCACCTTAAGACGCACCCATCCAAAGTGTAAATTTAGATTAACTTTTCGGCCAGTTAAATCTTAAATTACACGGTTAATAAACACATAAAATAAAATAACTACTTACGTTCTTATTACAAATAATGGGGAATATGCCTGATTAGAATACGCTTAAGTCATGACGACGAGTTCAACTCAGATGGTCTAGACTCGAGATAGCCTATTCTATTCATATGAAGTTTTGTTGATTACTTGGTCATACGAAACCCGGTATCTTGTAACCTAATATTTTACGGCCCTCGGCCAAAAACACACAAATTTTGACGGAGTATGTTGTTGATTTTAGAAACATTCAAGTAAATAAATGGCTTTATTTGACCCATGGCATGAGCGAAGTTAGCTAACATTTTATATTACTTGTGAGCATCTATGTCTGTTAATTGCCAGATTAATAACATTGTGCACAAATTGGGAAATGGATCAGGCCGTGTACCTACATATCAGGTGGTTTTATGATGTACGTGGCACTAATTTATTTAATCAATGTGTTATTTGTGTAATTTGATAAATTTGCTTATTTTTTTAAATGATCTAATTACAAATATAAATCTTTTCCTCAGCATGACTATCACATACATACATAGTTATTATATTATGTAAAAAATCTACGAATGTAAATGAACCAATACATAAATTAGATTCATCAAATTAAATATGCAAGCAATTTGTATTTTATTCTGATTCTAGTGACCTTATTAAGTCCGCAAAAAATTCAATCCACCGCACCGTTCTATAACTGCTATTATTTATTTTTAAACAGAACTTTTGCATTTTAATGGTAAATCCAAATATTACAATTCTAGGGCGATCACTTGATCATCATCATCCTTTCCATTTTCGCTTCCTATGTGGAGCATATGGATTCCACAAACGGAGATCGGCCACCAGTTTCCCAGGCTTCCTCCCAAGTCAGGTTCTTATTAAAATAAAATACCTATTTTCTACCTAGTGATCGAGTGGGATTCGAACCTATAAATTCGAGTCCGTAGTATCCTAGTCACTAAACCATAACCTGAGAGATCGTAATTTTTTTGTCATCATCGGGCTTCGCAGTACCAACCGATGCATCAATTGACTGTCTATCTAATACAAACATATTAAACAGTTAAAATATTAAATTTACTTAACATTCATTATTTATCTAACGCATAATATTTGACAGTCGTCAGCGAGAATTGGCGGTGCAAAAATTACTGTTTTTGGGGGTGTTTTCACTTGGCGTTCGATACCACAAATCAAAAATATATGTTGATGTCAATCGTGACTAAATAATGCGCTCTTTCATTATTGTGATTCAGTTGATCGAATAGAGTAGGTATACGTAGAGTAGATTGGCCAAAGGATATATACAATGTAAGATTGGCAAAAGGCTAGGGACACCTTATTCTAAATTATAGTAGAACACTAAAAGTCCTAGTTTCAGGTATAAGTGTATAAAACGATACTTAGAATATCGCACTTCGGGAGATTGGGATTATCATAAATATAGTTAAATCGTTTTTAAAAAGGCATTATGTACACATCACTAGTTCTCCATTTTTCATTCACCCTTTAAATTTAATTTAATTACTTGGTTGACTGATTTGATTATTAATTAAGAATCGGGGATAATTATCTTTCTTAATTATTTATCTTTCATATTCTAACATTATCCTCGAAGTGCAATTATTGAAACCTACTCCTACAAACGTATTTAAATTGGCTTAGAAACAACTGAGAATACACAAAATACTGAATAAACTCACAAATATAAAAATTTTCTACTCTATACCTACTCCCGTCTTGGGAGAAAATCCAGATTTGTGTGCAAGTATTTGAACACGACCCAAAATGCTGCATAAAATATCTGGTCTAAATATAAGTAAAATAAATTGCAGAGTCATCTGCAGGCGATTACTAGTACTTAATAAAACTCGTCAGAAGAGTCTTAACTACATAAAAATAAAGTAATCTGCTAATAAAATACTTAACTTCAATATCAATGCATAGATGGCGCGTTCAACTCGCTGGTGGATGATTCTTGATTCGTAGCATAAATACAAAATCAAAAATGTTACCTGGTGTGGATATTCGTTAATAAGCGGAATGGGGAATGTTGTAGTACCTACATAAAGTGGTCACTTAACCCAGCTAATGACAGGTCATAAGCCCTGTAAACGCTCGAATATCCATATTCTTGAATTTGAAAAAAATTCTACCTCATCTCTGTAGGGATATAAATAAAAATATACTTGAGAGTACTTAAATTTCGTTATCTCTACAGAGAAAAGGAAGCTTTTTTCCAAACTTGGGAATACGGAATTCAAGCGTTTACAGGATCTATCATTTGCTGGGTTCAGTGGCCACTTGACGTATCTCTTACTTTCGAATTTCAACACCACCATTTTTTTTGTACATACATGTTACGTATTTTATCGGCATGTATTGACAGTGAAATCCCAGTCACCCAGGCAATGACAGATCATAAGCCCAATAAACGCTCGAATATCCATATTCTCATGTTTGGAAAAAAGCTTCTTCCTCTATTTGGAGACAATTTTTTATTTATTAGGAACGACGCTTTTCATTTTATTTTTTGCGCAATCAACCAAACGCATTATTTTGGAAATGTCTGCCTCAGGTGCAGATTACTGGTAGGTGACCCGCACTAAAAACGGAAGGTTCTATATTGGATATCACGGACAGGGTGATGAAGAGTCCCGAAGGATCAGGGCGTAGAAAGGCGTATATTTGAATAAGAATTCGGCGCCCGTACGCGAGACACGCCCTCCCAACTCTGAAATATTTTTCCTGACTTTCGTTACACCCTATATTATTGATATCTCAACAGAGACAGAGAAACTCTGGAAACGAATGTGGGTTATCTAGGCGTTTACAGGGCTTATGACCAGTCATTGGCTGGGTTAAGTGGCCACTTGATGTATTACAACATTCCCCATTCCGCCCATCACCTGAAAACCATGTATGACAATTTTTTTGAAACTTGTATATATGTTATATGCAGGGGACGTATGAAATAGTGTCTGCCAGATAGGATGATAGGATGTTAGTGTGAGATGCACTTAGCGTTCTGTCCCCTCCCTTCTTTCCCTAATCCCCCCTCCATTGAGACCCTGACCGCGGATGCACGGGTGGATGTCTGGGATGGGGGACCTGGCGAGGCGGGATACCGGTCTCCACACGGGTGGTTGTAATTACTAATAAAAAATGATCGGGGTAGAAACTAACATCCCTACCACTGTTAATTGGGGCCGACTCTGCTTGGTTTGGGTGATGGAAACAATGACAATTATAATACATAAGCCGAGACGGTGGTAGGGGTACAATGAAAGCATTTGTTCGCGTACATAATCGTAAATTCATCCGTATTTTTATCACACTAAAAATCTTAAAATCGCGGTTTAGCTTGTTAAAAAAATCGGTAGAGTTGGCTGGACTGAAAAAAGACTCAATAGTCTTTAAAGCAGTCTAGGGAAAGGGTGGGGCTTTCATTGTATATATGTTAAGTTTGTACAGAAGAATCTACACATGCGAGTTGTGTTTTCGACAGATTTTAAATATTTTAAATATTCTTTCCCTATAGTGACTATATAGATATCAATAATATCTGATATCAGCCCAGCATGGGTATAATCCGGTAATTTGTCAACAAGTATTTGTATTCATTCAAAATGTAGTTGTTGGTATACCTTATACCTATCCGGATTCGTTACCGTACTGCGAAAATGTTCTAAGCACATTTTTGAGTATTTAGTAATCAACGATTTTTATGACTCGAATAAATAATTTTTAAAAGACCCGTTGTCTTTATATTAATGTTTTCTGATTTGATCACTTTATTTATAACAGCATTTTGAACGTGTACAAATACTTGTAGACAAATTACTGGATTATACCCATGCTGGGCTGATATCAGATATTATTGATATCCCAACAGAGACAGAGAAACTCTGGAAACGAATGTGGATTATCTAGGCGTTTACAGGGCTTATGACCTGTCATTGGCTGGGTTAAGTGGCCTCTTGATGTATTACACAAAATTCCCCATTCTGTCCCCAATCTTCTCAACAGAAGTCACCAGCATAAAAAAAATCTGTAATGTGATGCGTTGAAGACGAGTTCAATATACACCGTGTCCCACGATGATCCGGGCATTTCCAATAATTAATTTTAAAAAAGTATTCATAAAAAGCGACGAGTGTAATACTGGCTTCTGTTTGAAGTGCTAGCGGCGGCGGGGTGGCGGTGGGCGGGGAGTAGTGGGGGTCCGCTCTGGTACGCCTTGTACGGAATATCATGAATAATCACCCTCTGGAGTTTCGCGGTCTCATCGTGGGACACGGTGTATAGTAGTTTCAAAAATTTGTCATATATGGTTATCAGATGATGGGCGGAATGGGGAATGTTGTAATACATCAAGTGGCCACTTAACCCAGCCAATGACAGGTCATAAACCCTGTAAACGCCTAAATAATCCACATTCGTTTCCAGAGTTTCTCTGTCTCTGTTGGGATATCAATAATAACTTTTATTTATAAATTAATTTAAAGCCCATGATTTTATTTAAAGACGACCTCTTTCACTTATACCTGTATTTAAATTTCAAATATACACATTAAAGAGCTTCAAATCAAATCATAGATTACTGTTTAATTTAAAAAATATAATTATTAAACCAAAAAACGTATATATATATAATATAGGACAAATTAAAGACATTCAAAAATTATTACTGATTCACCTGCGAATAAGCTCAGTTGGAGAATTTTTATTCTTTCTACAACTTACTACTACTACGTTCCCTTATCCGTACATTACTGCACTGCATTGGTACATCAAGTAAAGTTCAGTACCAGTCCAAGGTAAGAGTGGTGTCGCGTCCTATCCTCTCTTCCTACCCCTTCGGAGAAATGGCGTAAGGGTTAATTAGTTAGTTGAAATCTTATTGAAAAAAACATATTTTCGCTAAGCAAACTTGTTTATAAATAAAACGCGTGTGAACCATAGACCTGGCTATTTCAAAGAGAGCTTCCAAAATTTTATGATCCACGGCTATAAATGTTTTTTTTCTTTCCCATTAAAAACGAAAAAAAAGGTGGTTCTATACCCAAGCAAACTATCAAATCAGTATTTACTTCACGTAATTAGATAGCTTATAATACAAAAAAAAAATACAAATTTTGCAAAACAAAGCCATGCGAATTATATTGAAGTGCAGTAGAAGATAAAACATTAAAACAATGATTTTACTTTTGAAAATTATGTCTGTAGACCAAAGAATTAAATATAATGTTGCTAATGAAATTCACAAAATTGATAAAGGGATAACTCCAAGTAAAAAAACAATGACTCTTTTCATAAATATGCAACAAGAGGTTAAAAAAAAATATAAGATTAGAAAAAAAAAAAGAAAAGAAAAGCTATGTCACAGAATTGTCTTATGTATAAGGGCATTAAAATGTATGAGGAAAATTCCTGATTAAATAAGAAATGAACAAAATGTAAAGTTATTTAGGGTTAAATGTAAAAAATATATGTGTGAAAATATTAGTGTAGGTATCATATTATATAGCTAAATTGAGAAATGTATAATAGTAGTATAAGAATAGTTAGGAAAAAAATATAATGAAGTGTAATATAATAATATTAGTCTATGTAAAAATTATACAGAACTAAATAAATGTAATAAAAAAAAACATAAATTTAAAAAAGCATGTTATAGATAAAACCCAATATTTATTCCCAAGGATTTGGACACAATCAACATTTTGTTAGAAAACTAACTAACTAACTAACCATCACGCCATTTCCCTTCCCTGAAGGGTAGGCAGAGAGGATAGAACGCCACACCACTCTGTCCTGGCACACTTTTCTCTTTCGCACTTCTCTTCCTCCACATTGATACATCTTCTCATGTAGGTATCATATTATAGCTAAATTGAGAAATGTATAATAGTAGTATAAGAATAGTTAGGAAAAAAATATAATGAAGTGTAATATAATAAATTATAAAAATAAAAAATTATATAGAACTAAATAAAATATAATAATAAAAAAATAAAAATAAAAAAACTTATCACTATTTGCTAAAATACGGAATATCACATTCACAACAAGTTGTTTCCTGATTGAATATCTTACGCCAAAATTTGACTGGAAATTTATCCGACCTTAACTTAAATTAATGGGGTTCAAACAGTTGCTTTTACAGTTGTTAAATTTAGACGCAAATGGCCTCGGTTTTAATGAGACTGAGCTCAACGATAGATGGGAAACTAACCATCAACGAGTTATTGGTAGTTATACTAGAAATAAATTGTTGTAATTATTCCTACAACCCTCTCCCACAAAGGTATCATATTTATGTTCGCTTTGCAGATTATTGCGTATAGCGTAAAGTAAAAAGGTTTTTTTATTTTAAAAATATTTTTATTGCGTAATATCGTCTATTACACTATAACACTGTGTAATTAAAGAATACTTATGTATGGTAGTGAAGCGTGGTGTTGGAAAAAGAAGGATGAAAGTAGACTGAATGCTGTTGAAATGCGTCTCTCAGGCGAATGTTTTCTAACAAAATGTTGATTGTATCCAAATCCTTGGGAATAATTATTGGGTTTTATCTATAAACATGCTTATTATTTC
This sequence comes from Micrasema minimum, assembly GCA_022494985.1. NCBI lineage: Eukaryota > Metazoa > Arthropoda > Insecta > Trichoptera > Brachycentridae > Micrasema > Micrasema minimum. Next base: position 52,762 of record JAGVSP010001538.1, read on the forward strand.
CATATGACTTTTTTTTATTTTTTTTTTTAATTATATATTTATTTGGTACTATATAATTTACTACTACATAACTAATATTATTTTCATGTTCATTACACTTAATTTTTTCCCTAACTATTCTTATCCTAACATTATATATTTTTCAATTTGGCTATAATATAATACACTAATATGTTTCACACATATATTTTTTTACATTTAACCCTAAATAAATTTACATTTTGTTCATTTCTTATATCATCTGGAATCTCCTCATACATTTTTATGTCCTTATACATCAGACAATACTGTGACATGGCTTTTATTTTCTTTTCTTTTCTAATCTTATATTTTTTGAACCTCTTGTTGCATATTTATGAAAAAAGTCATTGTTTTTTTATTTGTTTTGCAAATATCTTGGAATACCTTTAACAATTTTGTGAATTTCATTAGCAACATTATATTTAATTCTTTGGTCTACTGACATAATATTTAAAAGTTTAACCATTTTTTCAATGTTTGTTCTTCTACTGCACTTCAATATGATTCGCATGGCTTTGTTTTGCAAAATTTGTATTTTTTTTAGCTCTTCTTCATTACAAAGGTATAATATAGATGAGCAGACGTCTATATGTGGAACAATTAGAATTTTAGAACTTGTTTGTGTCTTTTGAGGTATGAAACACATCTTATTTTTACTTTAAGAATAATACGAGCTCTATGACGTGATATAATCACCTATGCTATTTCATGGCCCTGTGTTGGGTGGTGTTTTTTTGGAAACCTCTAAGTGCTTTAGAAAGAGATTACTTACTATAGATGTGGCCCACGTCATGGGTCAAGTGAGAAACGCTCTTCTATCCCTTTCTAGCTAGTACTAATACACCGGTGTTGGTGAAGGGGGTAGATTTTAGAGCCGTTCAGATGCTGACAATCCGTCGGTAGTTTACGCCAGAATAACGAGAAGTGAGAAAACGCGAGTTGGTAGCCTACTGCTTAGCTTAGAAACATAATTATCATCGTATAATGCGGACGAAAACTGTACAGTTTTTACAATTTGACATCTCAACAGAGACGAGAAATTTGGAAGGGAATATTGATATCTAGGCGTTTACCGGGCTTATGACCTGTCATTGGCTGGGTTAAGTGGCCACTTGATGCATTACAACATTCCCCATTTCACCTAGTATTTGATATCCATATCCGCTAATATACAGTAAAATGGCGCGACGCTTCACATGTGAACTCTCTGTCATCCATTGAGAAAATTGCTAAGCATTTTTAGCAGAAACCTTTATGATTGCAAGTGAGATTCTTACCGAATAATATCACCTACTAGGAAACGCCTGAAGATGAATCTTCAATTTGTTATGCTTATAACTTTTACCAGCTAATTTTCTCAAAATGTTGTTTCTACAGTTTTTGTTTAGAAAACTGTGCAGTCTGTCAAAATACACGCTAATTATGTTTAATTAGAAAGCATATTATCGCTAGCTTTATTCTCCGCATAGGGTGCGGATATAGCATGAATGAAAATTATAGTAGAACCTAGCTTATAAGGGCTTTGTAGTTCATTACATGAAAAGAATCGGATGCAGCTCGGGATGCAATGAATCGCTCTCCCAGCAATTTACGCTCGGAACAATAGGCAAAGACAATGAGTCACTTGAAGTGATGAACTCGCCCTGGACACGGCAAGCGCTCTCTTTACTATATCAGCCGATCCGATCTTTTGTTCTGTGGGATATTCAATTTGCCCGCGTCGTCGCTAGCAAACGTCCAACCGTTATTGAGCATCGATATTACTACTCTGTTGGTGCTGACGTACTGTACAGAGGTGAAGTGTGCTTTAATTAGGAATTTATAACGGAAATTTATGCAAAGGGGATAAACTAGCAGCTCAATACACAAGCATTATTCCTACATTATTGTTGTAAAATTTATTGAAAATCTAATAAAAGCTTCATAGAAAATGAAGAATATTAAATATAAAATACGTATTTTATATTCTTGGAAAATTGAATGAAAAATTGCATGTTAATTTTTTTAAAACGGCTGAGATGCATCCTTAGAATGTTTTATGGGTGTGGAGAAGGCAAAAGACATGAAGTCCATTTAAATACAATTACATGTATACTTGAAAAACGAAGTATTATTTATCATTTATTTATTTAATTTTTAAAATTTAATACACATATTTACGGACAGTATTTTTCATATATATTTAAATGATTCAAGTAGATATTATACTACCAACCTATAAAATTAACTATGTCACCCCAAATAGTTTTGCAGAATTATAATCACAAGCATATAAAACTAATGGTTTGTATTGTAAATACAAAAGAAGATACTTTTTTTAGTCAACAGAAGCAAACAAAAGAAGATTTAACTTTTATAACTCAATGGTTATGCTATTATTCGAAAGTATTAAATTTTCCGACTCAGTTCTAGCCTAGAAATACAAGCTTTCAGTCCGCAAACGAAGTCTTATGCTCATATAATACCTCGGTTCAGGTATCACCAACTAAACACCAATCTTCCAATAATACGTGACTTTTCCTGCATTCTCACTTAAGTGAATGGCGTTTTCATTTAAGTGCCTTGACAGAAAATAGATATCTAGAAATGATTTAAAAAATACGTTTCAAATAAAGACAAAAATAACGGGTGGTTGCCCAGTTTGTAGCGTCGCAGTTTGAGTCTAGAGATCACCGCCCATTGAAATCTCCCAAATATTCAATACATATTCATACATATTCATGCATATTCAATTTGGCAAGAAACTACGGCTAAGAAAAAAATACAATAAGATACAATATGATATTAAATGGGGCAAGTAACAAGTGGTAATAACACAATAGAATAATAAATGGATCAAGTTGCAAATAGTACACTCACTATTCATCACCGCCAGTTGCTCGATCACAGATCACTATCGACTCGGTAATAAGCGAGGTGATAACGATTTCTTACCCATGGATGTTTAACGTTTTCGCGATCACAATGGAACACGCGTTAAAAGTTATCGATCGGGATTATTAAACGAGCGCCATTTCCGGAGATATATCTTATTCGCACATATCTTCATTCAATCTTTCTCGAGTGCCGTATTGCATTTAGCCGGTTTTCGGCAAGCCAAATATTGAGAAAAGCACGACTGCTTATTATGTTTATTATGTCGACATAATAAACAATCCAACAAGCGCGTTAATTTGACGTTTGACGTACGGCCGCGATATCGCGTGCATCGGCTTCGCTCGGCTCAGATCGGCAATGCTCGGCTCGGCGAACGTGGTATGGAACGTATGTTCTTTGTGATCGGTCAAATCGTTAGCGTTAGCACGTGGTTAGCACGTTTTTTTAACTATGTCGATAGTTATCTGTGATTGAGCTCCTGAAATGGCATCCATACAGTACTCCCTAAAATGAACAGAATAGTGTTGAAAACATCTATAATATTATAAGCGTAAAAATGATAGTAGTAGTGAACATCAGTGATGTCTGCCGAAAAAATAAATCTCAGTGATGTCTGCGGAAAAAATAATCTCCATCGGTTCTTAAGAGTAGTACCTACTAACAATCATGCCATAATCTTAATTTTGTATATCTGGGGTAATACTCGACATTTTAAAGTTTTTACAAGGGGCAAAAACATAGATTTCTTCCATCAGTCCTTCCAGATTCTACTCAGGCCTCGGTAGGGCTGCTCTCTGCTGTCTCTCTTCCACTTTTAGCCAATCAACTAAAGGTGGAACATCCGCTCCCTATGTGGAGCATATATGTATTCCACAAACTGCCTCCAGGCCAAGCGATCGGCCGCGAGCTTCCGTGCATCCTTTCAAGTAAAGTCCACGTCCCGCAGCTCTGATGCAAACTGCCAGTGAACTGTCAACAGTGGACATCCAGGACGCCGAGAACCTGATGCCTTGTAAAATAGGCAAGTATGGTTAAGGCTCTCGGGAGGCATAGGCAGGCGTTATACATAGACTTCTCCATTTTTCTCCACTCGTACATATCTTTGGTCATCCACAATGAAAGCCCAACCCTTTCCCTAGACTGCTTTAAAGACTATTGAGTCTTTTTTCAGTCCAGCCAACTCTACCGATTTTTTCAACAAGCTAAACCGCGATTTTAAGATTGTTAGTGTGATAAAAATACGGATGAATTTACGATTATGTACGCGAACAAATGCTTTCATTGTACCCCTACCACCGTCTCGGCTTATGTATTATAATTGTCATCTTTGGTCATCCGCCTCCACTGCACTTCGTTCTTAATGTCGATCGTCAGACCACCTTGTTTTTGGTATTCAGACATTCCGTTGCCCCGTTATAGGTCGCCATTCCTGCATTTCTGATGTCTAACGTTCATCGTCAGTTCTACATAGTTCTAATAGGGTCTACACTCAAGATAAAAAAACAACATAATACATACAAAAAACAACTGTTTAAAATATGTATTCTGAATGATCAGTTCCTTGCCTTGTTACAGTTGTATTTTAAAATGAGTTTTATTCAGTATCAGATTCAAAGGTTGTCAATCCCCACCACACATTCTATGAGCAGAAATGTGCATAGTATTTATATAGGTTTACACGATCCTCGTATTTGCATACGGTATGAAAGTACACTAGCACACTATTATGAACACATTTCTAGGGACATAGGATGACTGAGATAGACGGTAAATGGGATTATAGAACTGAATCTACGTAATTACAAACACTAAATGTGTAATTGTAACTTGTAATGTTCACGCCAAGGATTACTGACGTCACAGATTCTACTTTCTAAACAACATCAAAAAGTTAGACGCGTGGTAAACAGCCAACCATTGTAAGCCCTCACAACTCGGATCCGCTAGTCTAACTTTTCCAAGCGCATTTGTACTCGCTTGTCTACATAGAGTAAGCAACAAAGTACACCGAGAATTAACTTATCTTTTATTGTTGAAGACGTTTGGTTTCAAATGTCGCTTTTGAATGGAAACAATTGAAAAAAAACATTAAATTTTTACCATGGAAAAGGTCTTCAATTTTCACTATCATTATAACAATAGGTACAATTTTTTAGATGTGCCTTTTTGTTGAATCTTCAAAAATTTTGGGTTTTTGTACTGTGACCACTAACGAAAAAAGGTCTGCTTTTATATTATGATCCTAACTAACTAACTAACCATAGTAAGCAGAGAGGATAGAACGCCATACCACTCTATCCTGACATCCTTCCTTTGATTCCTCTACATTCGTACATCTTCTCATGCACATACGCCGATTATTCCGACTTTTCACGTGTCCACTTTCAAATACTTGTCGTACTTGGTCATGCCATGTATTTCTCGGCCTTCCTCGGCTCCTACATCCAGGCACACTTGCATTTAAACTTCTTTTAGCCGTTCTTTCATCGCTCATTCGCTCCACATGACCAAACCATCGTAAAAAGCCCTTTCTTTATTTTGTCGATAATGCTTATCTCAGCCTTGCACTCTGCTCTAATTTGTACACCTATCATACATAGTCTTACCGCACATTCGCCTGAGAGATCGCATTTCAGTCTACTTTCATTCTTCTTTTTATGATCTTAATTCTTTGATAGGAATTGCCGACTGATACAACCCAATATTTTAAAATAAATTATTTTCATACTACCAATTGCGCACACGATACCTATATATATATTGAGTGTACATATTACAGTATAAGCGTACCAGCAAAAGCTGCTTACCTCTATAATCCAATAACAATGCTTTTTACATGCAAAGGGGCTTACAATATTCCATACAAATAAATGCATTCCATGAAAACATATTATGCATTATTAATTAATCAATCTCATAAAGGTAAGCCTATACGGAGAACATTCATGACAATCAACTAAAATGCCTGCGACTTTCAAATTATTTTGGTAATCAACATTCTTAGCGAAGTATATTGTTCGCAGTCAAATTATGAATCATCAAATCGTGGAGTTACTGCCAAAAGTTGGTAAGTCCATAAAACATGTTATGGAGTAATCGCAATTTTAAAGTTTGAAATTCAATATTAATATTAAAAAAACAACTGTTGTAATAAATGACACAAAATCAATATAATATATTATTTTGCAAAGCAAGGTTGTACTTACCAACTTTTTTTCTGTTGAGAAAATATTGAAAGTGCAGTTACAAACTTTTAGCTGTACATTTTTTTACTTGAAATACTATCAATTGAACACAAAGAAATTGATTAGTGATATTACAATGTTTTGGTTGTAATGATACATTTAATTTGGTCAATTTAATGTCAGGATTAATACTGTAAGTGTTCTTACAATATTTCAGCTGTAAACATTTAATTTTAAAATGCAAGAAAATTAAATGGGAAAAAAAATGGTTAGTGATATTACAATGTTTTGGCAGTAACGATACATGCCAATTTTGGCTTGTTCATTGCCTGAGAAAATTTTGTTAGTGTTTTTACAAACTTTTTCTTGTTTGATAATAGAAAAAACTGGACATACGATATTTTCTTGAAAAAAACATAAGCTGTAAAGCTGCTTTACTGAGATCGGAGGAGCTAAAAAACTTTTTCCGGGCATAGATATTCACGTTAAGACACTCAATTCATCGCTAACTCAATATACCTAAAATGTGGACCTACCAACTTTTGGCAGCAACCTCACGAAATTGTCTACAAAAGATAAAAAATGAACCGTTAGGAAGAGAATAATAATTATCGATTTTGTAGCAATGTTTCGTGATTATCACAATCTCTTTAACCCTCGCCTTGCGGAAATATAACCCTCGTTTCAAAATCTCAGTAAATAATTAATATCTCCGTAAATAATCAAAATGTAACAGTGGCATATTCGTTAATCTTCAATCAAACTTTTTTACACCGGAAAAAAGATTTAATTCACAATAGAATTGGGTTCTTTCCGATTTTCTATTTTTTATTTCAAAAAAATTTATTGAAAAATAACAATATCAAGGGATTTTTTTTTAAATTTTTACGATGTCATATGAATTTTCTAGCACGGTTTGAAATAGCACTTTTTCAAATCGCTCGCAAAATCCTCCATTTGGCGCGCATGCGGTGTGACGTCACATCAATATGAGCGCTCACTTCATAATGAATTTCCCGCCTTTTATAATGGACGGGTATGACGTCATTAGCCAATAACGGGCGTTAAAAGTCACTCGTAATTTCGTGTTTTTAAAAACATAATTTATAAATGAAAACAAAATTTTTGATCATTGTGTTTTATATCGTTGGAATTGTAAAAATATACTTTAAATATTTATAACGTTTTCAAGGATATTCATGCTATCGGGAACAACCCTATTGTAGGTAATTACCTGCATGTTTAAGAAATTCCATACAAATTGCAGAGGATTTTTTAATGCGTTTTTCAGCTTTGAAAAAAATGAAATTGGGTGCATGACAGACAGAGATACTAATTACAAACGGATAATAAAGACATTTATATGAAAATATACAATTTTAAAAGTAATGAATCAACATTTTGTATGGGTAACCGGAGGTTACATCACCGGGTACCGTAGATCGTTTTAAACACAGTACTTTAAGGGTTAACCAAGTAAACTGTATAGCCTGTTTTCTCAGAGTGTAATGAATTGAACACGCGTAAGCCTTTTACTGGATCGACGGATATTGTTTCTCTCCATTACGAGTATCTCTTCAGTCCGTAATCTCTAGTGACCTACGGAGTACGCTGCCGTTGAAATGCACCCATTTGAAACTATTAGAGTAAAATGTCCTACCCGGTTTTGCCTACAAAGCGAACCCTAGAAGTTTCCGACCCTCCAGAACAACAAGTTGAAACAACAGTTTTGGAAATATTATTCCCGACATGTGTGTAAAAGTGAACGTTTTACGACAACGGGGCGCCGGGCGGTAGCTGGGTATCGTAAATTCGGATTGAAAACTATTCCGTCGAAAATTGCTTTTCATGTTCTTATTATTTTGGGCGGGAAAAAATCCCGGATGGGATGACGTCAAAAAATGTTTATGTCTTCAGAGCGGAGAAGAGTGAGTTTTATAATCAAAGTACACCGCGATCCGTGCTTTCGGAAAAGTGTTACTCGAATTGTCCGGATCTACATTTTTTACCGCGAACTTTGTAAACGCTTTTGGCGCGTGAAGCCAACAAATAACAATGTAAAAAAAACCAATTTACGACTTCATTCCGAGCCGAGATTTCTTTATTAAGAAAACCCGTCTTTTTTAACTTCATTTAAGTTTTGAATCAAAGTTAAACGTAGCGTATAGCTCAAAATATTTTACGGAAAAGCGTTGGTTATAAACTCATTGTGCACCGCCAAATAGAATAAGTACAATGGTCTCGACCAAGCTATAGAATTTTCCCGCTTACCTTTATAAATAGAATCCGAACAACAAGCTAAAAGCTACACACAAATGCATTGAAAAAAATAATCCAAAAAAGTGACATGTGTATCATTTAAATCCCCTCCGGATATTTTGTACGGTTGGTACGGATTATTTTGGGATAAAAAATTTGGTCAATCTTGAATACACTAAATAAAAGTATTTTAATAATAAAAATAATAATAGGCGCTTTTGCATGCGAAGAAATGTGAATATGGAGAAAGCCATGCCAGGACAGAGTGCTGTGGTGCTCTATCCTCTCTGCCTACCCCTTCCAAAATGGTGTGATGGTAAGTTAGTTAGTTAGAAAGACTTTATTTTAGGTATCAGGTTAAATTAATATTCCGATTTTTATTATTTATATTCAAAATCTTAAGTTTCTAATCCAGCAATAATTATTGTGTATTCTCCCTGATTTCGACAATTCAATTATATTTAAATTTTACAAACAAAAGAACCTAATAAAATCTATATTTTTTTATACTGCGTCATTTGATACCCATTTTTTATGCTGATATTTAGTAACATTTTCTTAAAACCACATTCTAATTAATCAGAAATAATTAAGAATTTTTCAAGTCCAAATCCAAAGCTATTAGAAGTTAACCGACATAATGCTATCTAGAATTATTTTTATAAATATCTAATACGTAACGTTAGAGTGGTGTGGCGTTCTATGCTCTCTGCCTACCCCTACATCCAATACCGTGATGGTTGACTTGTTAGTTCTAGTACGTTTGACTTTAGAAAACTATAACAGTTTACCCTCTGCCATAACGTCACTCCGTGTCAAACAATACAAATAGCCTAAATACACAGGTGCATCTATTTCTGCTAACTGGATGCACTAATGCATCGCCGTCACGCGATACGTACGTTACTAAACTTGTAAGTGTATTAAACTTCTGACAGTATTATTTATATTGATAGTGCCATATTAACATCAATTTAACTCCAATAATATCGTCTGATCCATCGATAAACTATATCCTCCTTTCTTACTTTAAAATTGTAAGTTCATCGGAGGATATTCGACCACTTAAGAGCATACTCCACCACGTGACTCGCGGCCGCTTTCCCATGCAAACATGGTCCTCGATTTTCTCCCTGGAGATTAGAGCAATGATTTTTCACACATTTAAGATATCAGCCAGATGCGTGTTTGTATCGTCTTATTTTTCAAATAATAAATAATCAAATAAATAAATAATAATTCATCTCCTTTATGGCTCTAATATTAAATTCCAGGGAGGAATAATTTATTTGTCGCCTTTTACAAACACAATATAAAACAATAAGAAAATGAAAACACGCATCTGGTCGATATCTAAAATGTGTGAAAAAATCATTGCTCTAATGTTAAATTTCAGGGAGAAAATCGCGGAATACGTTTGCATGGGAAAGTGGCCTCGAGTCACGTGGTAGAGTATGCTCGTAAGAGGCTCTTAATCTACAAACCGATGGGTTGAAGGAGTATCAAAAGGGCTTAATTAATGTGGTTGGATTATTTAGAGAACACCGCATTAGGAACTGGAAAGAAGCAACCGGAAACAGACGCGATGGAGAAGTTTCAGCCAGGACACTCGTGGGTTATTGCAGCGCGCCCATCGTAGATGATTATTATTTTTTAGTAGTTATTTGAAGAAGTATTTTTACCTTTTTCCATTTTGTAGAATATCATAAAGGCAGTTTTAAGATGAAGCGAATATCTTGAACTGAACAAATGACTTCTGGATACGATACATTAGATAGCCAAGTTTGAGAAACTATTAATTTTACGCATGAACCAGTTGTAGATTTTATGTCTTGAGAAAATTATGATTTTATTATCTTTAACCACCATTGCAACATAATAAGCGAATTAATTTTTAACGTCTTAAATGCCCGGACTTTTTAATTAAAAAACATTTGTTTAGTTTGAATATTAATATTATTGATATCTCAACAGAGACAGAGAAGCTCTGGAAACGAATGTGGGTTATCTAGGCGTTTACAGGGCTTATGACCTGTCATTGGCTGGGTTAAGTGGCCACTTGACGTAATTACAACATTCCCCATTCCGCCTGTCATCTGACATCTGACAACCATGTATGACAAATTTTTGAAACTTGTATATATCTTAGGTGTTCAAGAACAATCCGCTTGCGAGTTGTTATTTATATCTCTGTTGAGATATCAATAATATCTGATATCAGCCCAGCATGGGTATAATCCAGTAATTTGTCTACAAGTATTTGTATTCATTCAAAATGTTGTTCATGAATATTAATAGTTTATAAACTAGTTTAATTATTGGAACTAAAATAAATAAAAAAAATAATGTCACTGTTACAAAATGTGTACTTTTCTTTACCTGCTAAAGGAAAATGATTTTACTATTGCAGAATACAACTCAAGTGGAGTGCTATAAAATATTTTCGCTTGCAAAATGAAAGTTAGAATTTCGCAAGCATCCGATAGAGAAAAAGATTTTGCTGGCGTTCCGATAAAGGATTTTGCTTCCCCACTGTGGGTAACCCACGGTGCATGGCGCCTCTGGGGGCAGTAACGGAGAGTGGGAGGCGGGGAGGGAGGAGGAAGTAGCAGTATATCATAACCCTGTTAGAGAGGGGTTATATCCCACCCATCCCCTCCACCCCACAATCGAGCTTTCTCTGCAAAGAATCGAGGGTGCGTGTGAAAATTATCAGATATTTCAGGACATTTTATACATTCGGGCACATTTATAGGTGGATTGGATCGTTTTGTATAGAATGTCGGAGTATTTCATACTTTATACCCAATAACGGACACGTGTTTATTCAGGGCTGCCGCTCATAAAAACGTGTTTTTTATTTGCAATTTTAAGATGACATGAATGATAAAATAGGTAGTGGACGCGACTTGATGACGTGCCTCGCATACATCAAAAGCTTCCAACCCAAACTGACTTCTTTGTAGACCTGTGGCATACCACTAGGCAACCGATGATAATTTTTCGTCAGCCGGTACTTGATTGAGCTTAAGTATGGGTAACAAATACAGAAGAAGCAAAAGTGAGACCCAGCGGTTGGATCTTATAATGGCGCCCTGTTATGAACAAAAGAAGGTCTCCATCTTGAAAAATAAAATTGTGGCGGAAGAAATACGTCACGCGGGCGACGCGGAACGAACGAACGAACCGAACTCTGCCGAACGCTATCGGACAATGACGAGAGACATTTTGATTTTCATCGTGACGACACGTCGCTTTTGCACAGATTTCTTGCCGCCAAATTGTGGGGCAAACTAAATTCATTGAACTGAAACTGTAAGTACTCTTTCTATAGTATATCTTCATCGTATGTATGATGTAAAATGTGGTGTGTTTATGTACTTGGAATTTGTACCGTGTCACAGTCGGCAGTAGGTATTTTGGTGTTTGCGTGTAATACTGGAAACCATGTGTGTTTGAGTTTAAGTCCGTCATCACTGTTAATGTTGCTTGGATGTTTATGTATTTCGATAGCCTTCGAAAAACAAAGCAAATAGAATCAACTGTGAAAATCTACGCACATGTCTTGCATTTTGTTTTCATCTTCAACCGATTTCCGCTCCCCATGTGGACCATATGGTTTCCGCAAACTGCTTCGAAGCTAAGCGAACATTTTAATGACTTGTGTAGTAAATGTTAAATTAATAATAACATTTATATTTTATTTTTAAATAACATAAGAGGTCGTTTACGGCACCAATAACTGGCGTAACTAAATTCACGTCCGTCCAATAACTTGCATATATGGGGACCAATAACTCAGGGCAGTCAGAGTTGTTCATTATAGAAGTGTTTTTTTCTTAAAATAAAAATGTGCGAGTTCCCCATTCTTGGGCGAGTCACCCTAATATAGTGAATATTTTACAGTTTAAAAATGCCCCTTTAATAATTTATATTGGTATTCTTACTTGGATGTTATTGTAAAAATTTATATTATCAATCTTAAGTTTAATTTTGCGCAATATGTAAATATTAAGAACCTATGCATATTTATAAGGTATGTAAAAGTGATTGAAATTTTTAATATTTTCCTAACTACCACCGCGCACCGCTACCGGTCCTAGTGTCAATTAACATTCAAGAACTCCAAGAGCACTTCAGCTTGAAACGGATTGTTAGGGAAAGTAAAATGATTGTATTTATTTAACTGAAACGGGTTAAAGTCTTAAAATGGTTTTTGCATATTTCCTGTGTTTACAAAATCCTATTCAGTAAATGGTTTATTTTCATTCAAACAATAATATCATTTTGTGGGTTCATTTTTTTCTCTTTTTACTCACACATCGTCGTCGTTGGGGTAAAAAGAGCCAACCCACATTTTTTGAAAAATAATGTTTTACATTATGAAGTTTAACACACTTTTGTTTTAAAACTTTATTAATAATCAAATTATTTATTAAATTAAATTATTAATCAAAAAAAATTTGGCTGTCTGTAAAGTCGGTTTACGGACGATAATTTTACGAGATAACGCCATAAGAAAATATTGATGAAAAATAGCATACTTTTATGAATTGAATTATGATTACTGAATTATCATTATTTTGTACAATACAAAGCAGTAGTTAATTGAAAATTTCAATTTTTTTCCATAAAGATGGAGTGGAAGAGAGATAGATGTGTCACAAACCGAACGCTTAGGCCGATCGTGCCTCTCTATCGCTTGTTCCGCGCTCTCGCTTGCACACTCGGCTCAGGCGGAACGTGACAATGAGTCATGCTTTTTCGTGTGTGCAGCCGGCGTTCATCGATTTATTAGACGTTATCGCGTCAAAAACTGCATACTTTATAGTAGTGAACAGAGCTTAGTGATATTACATCGTTTCAATACTGAGTTTTGCTAGTATAAAAAGAGGCAAACGATTTTCCATACAATTTCGATATTTCTTCAAACTTCATTGTTCATTTTATCAAAACAATACATGTGTGGCTTACCTCTCTTTACCACCACGGCGATGAAATTTGATGCAATATAACTAAAGCGGACTTTATCGGGGCAGAAAACTGTACAGTTTCTTGTGCAGTTTGAAAACTGTCCGTATAAAGCGACAACTGTGTGGAATATAATGGACCGTGCGACGCGCGACGTTTGGCTGACCTGACAATTAATGCTTTTTATGTAAACGTTTAAATATATATTGATATATTGAATCCTTTGAACAACGTAAAAAACATATAACATTTATATTAGCTATGTTACATTATTAGCTATGTTAACAATTTCCTGTGTGGAAAATACGATAATAGTCCTTATGATCGCACTTAAAAAATATACATTATGTAATTTTTTAGCGTAAATACTTTCTTTTGACAGTACTGTACAGTTCTATTCTGAACAGGACAGCTGTCAAACTGTACAGTTTTCTGTCCTGTACAAAGTCCGGATAAGAATTATTTGATCCAGCAAAAAAAAATATTTTTTCTAACAAGGTGAATAAAAATATCTACTACATTATGTAATTATTGTTAAAATAAATACTTTAATTTTCGAAATAAATTTACAAAATTCTTGTACAAATACCATTGTAGTCTATTAAATATAGCTTGACTTCGACAAAAAGGACAGCTGTCAAACTGTATGAATTATTTTACTTTTAAATAATTTTAAACTTGACTTTTTTTTCTTTTTACAATTAACTATGTTCATTTTTATGTACATGTGTAGCATCGTATTTAAAAAAAATAATTAACATGCAAGATACAAATGATTGTTGGTTAATTTTTGTAAAGCACTCTTAAGACGTTATTTAAAAGTACTATTTGTTTGAAGCTATATAAGAATTGATTCGTAGAATTTCTTACATGGCGAACTGTCATTTAAATCAAGCTTTATTTAACAGACCAACTGATCCAAAGTACTATTTTTTAAATAATGGAAAGAAATACCTCTGAGTTATCTTATGATATACTCCAATATTTCAATTAAGAAGCATTAGCTTCCAAATAGTCGGAAATAACTGGGCCAGAAAGAAGGAAACAATCTTAGTACTGGAGAATCACCAAGATCGATATACTAATGCCCGCTCAATATTATACGGGACACTTTTCAAGATTTCTTGTTCAAGCAAACAATACAGCTGTTCTTTTTGTGTTCTAACAAAACTGTGCAGTCTGTCAACAGCACATTATTTGCATCTGGTTAAAGCGAGACACGCTTGAAATATGAACTGTAGTTGTTCTTTTATCATCGAAAGAAAAACGCGATTGTAAGTTATTATCCCATGAACAGTTACTGCTCTCAGGAAATTTAAAAAATCCGTCTTTATAGATTTTAGCTAAGTGGACGATTTAAATATGATATATAATGTTATTGGTTTTTGAAAGAATACGTATTTCAGCTGGAATCTGTCTAAAGCCGCACAATTAACCAATGCCTATTTTTTAAACGTTTACATAAAAAACTATTTCACTGTCATGTCAGCTTATTTTGGTTTCTTTTTTGACACAAGCACGCAGTTTTTCTTAAACAGTTTTCGTTGTATACGGGACCGTTTTTCAGACTGCATAGGAAAACTGCGCATCCCAAATTCAAAACTGTCCCGTATATTAGCGATCGGACAGTAAATTAACGTCAAATATTCGATTAAGATTCAACACTTGCGTGATTACAATCCCAAAAAAGAAAGCAGAGTCCGCGAAAATACCGATAGACAACAAGAGAGTAATGTACCTTTCATAATTCAAAATTTGTATTTGTAACTTACCTGTATAATTTACTATTTAAAACACACTTTTCATACTCAGAAGCATACTGACGGTGGAGAGGAAAAGTTACTAAGCGACATAAGACGTGCAAAGGAAAATGTCACCAAGTGACATGAATAAATATTACTCTTCCGTTTGGTATAATTTTCCCTTGCACACATTATTTCGCTTAGTAACTTATTCCTTTCAACAAAATCGACGTCAGCGTCGATATACAACCCGGTGGCCAAAAAGTCAATCAAAGGAAAACACCATGATGATTGTACCTTATTATTCATCCATTATTTTTGATTCATCAGCGTCGATTATGTTTAAATGTATCGCTTAAATAATTTGTATTTATTTTATTTTAATTGGTACATTTTAAAAAATAGATACATGTATCATCATCTTTTATACTATTTTAATTTAAAATTTTTACTAATTTATTTTAAATGTTTAAAAATTTGAAGCCTTCCACGTTTTATTTATTTAAAATTTCACAAATATTAAAATATGTTATACCAGAATGTGTTGCTACCTATTTTTTTTAATCTTTTTTTTTCTTATGATACACAATATTTGAATTATGTAATGTAAAAGCCCTTTGGGCGTGGATATTATTAAAATAAAATAAAATAAATCTTGGTGTCATAAAAATGACTTATTTTTTAATAAAAACAAATGTCGATCGATTAAATTTACTACTATTCAATTGACAACATTGTTCTAAAAATATTGAGACGATTAGAGATCTAGGGGTTACTTTTGATACAAAACTCAGATTTACCCATCACATTGATGACATAACCACTAGAGCATTTAAGATGTGTGGGTTCATTGTGATAAAATCTAAGCCATTTAAGCGACCAGAAATCACATTGTTTAAATCATATATTTATGTTCGTAGCTTATTAGAGTTTAATTCAATAATATGGTCTCCTAATTGATTAATATCCACATAATGCGCCTGAATAGAATCTGTTCAACGGAATTTTTTTTAATACTTAATATTAAGGAACGGAATTTGCACACTGCGGTAATAAATTATTTCGCACACTGTGGTAATAAATTAATTTCGATGAAAACTGTCCCGTATAAAGCTAAAACTGGATGAAAAACTGTGTGCTAGTGTCAGATTCTCACTGTGCGCTAATTCCACACATTTTTTCACACAGTTTCGGCGCGCGCATCACCCGCGGCGATTACGACAGTATAATACGTATATAATATTCAATAGTATCGGTAATATTACAAATAAACTTTGATAAACTTTTACTATGGCGAATATGAATATAATGTAATAAAAATAATATGAACTGAAATCCTAGATCGAAATTTCAAAATATCGAATAACGACTATTTGACAGATGAGTAATGTTGCCAAATTGTAAAATCGGTAGAAGTTCCTAAAGTTATTCATAATATGTTGAATTTATCTGCGCTTATAATTGCATAAAATAAATGCTTTAAAATTAAAATGACTCCAAAATCGGTAAATCGGTTTTACATTTTCAGTAGATTCGATAAATCTCCACAAAATCGATAGATCTGCAAAAAATCGATAAGATGGGCGACGATAGAGATTATTAGTATGGCAACATTTATGGCAGTCCACTGTGTATTCTATGGTCCGACCGACCGCGACGTCGCGTTCTGCGCATGCCTACAGACAGTAAACTGTGCCGTGTAAAGGTAAAATTCACACCACGCAGTTTTTATTTAGAACAAGAAGCTGCACAGTAAAGTGGGCTTTACTCCTTCCCCAAACTGGCTGCAATCCTATGTCTACCTAAGATCACGCTTATACTTTATCTCTTAATTTATTAATTTACGCATTACATGCCAATTTATTAGAGCTTTTATTAGCCCGTTAATTTATTTATTTATTTATTTATTTCTTTTATATATATTTACGGCGCATGCCTTTTACAAAAAAAACACTTTAATTAAAGCGATACATAAATTAAATATAAATAGAGCAATAGTACTGTTGTGCTAAATTGTGACAATTGTTATTAATTAAGATTTTTTTAAATAAAAGATACATATTTATGGTCCAGGACTAAATAAACTAAAGGCTGGGTATTGGCAATACTGTCACACAAACAATTAAACGGAAATATGTGTCGATATGATTAGTGAGTAGAGATTAGTTAGAAGAGACAGCCTTTACAATGGAGTCGCTGTCAGGCTTCATGATCCGTTATGTCAATTTAAACTATAGAAAATCTAAATTAATATGGATGAGTTCGTGCTTCTACAGCAAAAAGCTTTTAGAAAATAAATGCATTAGATGATTAGATGATTAGATAATCAAATACCTCTATATAACACTTACATTTTTATATGTTTTTTGCGGCTGTACTTAGATACAAATTATTTGTTATTATTTGTCAGCAATACCTTCCAACCATCCCTCAGTTATTTTTGTGATAAGCATTTATTGTGCCGAGTATTGGTGGCGAGATAATTAACAAGTTTATGTGCAGTTTAAAATACACTAAAACATGACATCGGGAAATGGAATAGAGGAAGGAAGGAAAGTGATAAGAAAAGAGATTGAATGATGGATGCTTAGTTTGAGGAAAGCGAGTAATGCTTAAGTTATTTAATATGATAATTATACTGATTCAATAAAGTGCCAGAAAATTGTAATATACGACGAATATAGAGAACGGACCCAGCAACCTCAAATAAGTGGAGTCGGGAAGATGCGGCGTTGGACCTGGCTTGGGCATGTACTACATGTACATGTAAAAAGAGATACTTTAATTCGATTTGGAACATTTACTCATTACAGATTTAAATAGTTCAAATTAAATCGTTCAATTATTCAAACGGATATTGATAAAATTACGAATTATTTACGTTTGATCATTTGAACAATAGATAGGTGTAAAATATTTCCAAACGCCACGCCGCCGCCGCCGGAACCATCATTATAATAAATTATTACTAAAACACGCCTTTCATCTAGAAATAGCGATATTATTAATACATTGAATTTACATAATTTAGTTTTAAACAAGTATTTAGCTTTGATCTAATAAAATGATATTTACTTTAAATGTGGACCAGTATTTTATATTCGGAGCTATTTTAATAAAAATTTCAGTTTTGAAAATGGTAACGTTAAAACAAAACGATCTTAATATCTAGCAGATTTTTGGAGTCGTAGATTTTCTCTTCTTCTTTACTGCGTATAGAACCTTATGTTGCCTGGTCCAGGTTTAAAAACAATATTTTATCAATAACATTTTGAACGAATACAAATACTTGTAGACAAATAACTGGATTATACCCATGCTGGGCTGATATCAGATATTATTGATATCTCAACAGAGACAGAGAAACTCTGGAAACGAATGTGGGTTATCTAGGCGTTTACAGGGCTTAACCCACATTCGTTTCCAGAGTTTCTCTGTCTTAATAATACAATATTTTGTTGATTAAAACTTGTAATTATCGAAAAATAATCCCAAAATTTGTTGATATGCGGCCCAAAAGAATAGGATTTTCCTAGAAAGCAAAAAGTGGTATAACCTAAATTTATCTTGTAAAAACTGCTATTTATACTTTTGTCTTGTACAACATATTACCAGTCTGAAGATGCCCGTTACAGGGTGAAAGCGCTAACTGGTCAAAATAAATAAAAGTGGAAGTGTACCAAGTATTTTTTATTTAACTTTAATTAGTTATATATTAAAAAAATTATCATTGAATTCCACCAAGTAATGTCAAAAAAAAAATATTAATCAAAAGTTTTTAAAAATAATTTAGTGCCATTTTCCTAGTTCTGCAAATGTGCTTGAGAAGTGGATGGAGAAAGATCGGAAGGAAGAAGGTTCAAAGGAAGAGACTTCTGTCTTTCACTTCTTTACATCGATTGTTCTTGATTTAGTAAAAAACGTGGAAAATACGTATGAAGTGAACGAGCTCGGCTGACCATGTGTACGGTTTAAAGAGGACAAAATAATTTTGCAAAAATTCATCAAAGACGTCGATTTACTATTAGTTGACATCACAAAAGTGTGTTTTGTGTTGATCTTCTTTTTTGTTGAGTCGAGCTGGTTATTAAACAAACAAGGCGGAAATGATAGACAAGTTTTGAAATATAATAATTATTTGAACTAACTAACTAACTAACTAACCGTCACGCCATTTCTCCGAAGGGGTACACTTCTGGCACACTTCTCTTGCTTCCTCCACATTCATACATCTTCTCATGCACGCACGTCGATAAAATAAAATAAAAAATAAAATAAAATAAATGCCATGTCTTTCTCGGCCTTCCTCTTTCTTCTTCGTTCTTTCATCATCCATTCGCTCTACATGACCGAACCAACGTAAAAGACCTTTCTTAATTTTGTCGGTAATGCTTATCTCAGCCTTGCATTCTGCTCTAATTTCAACATTAGTGCACCTTGTCATGTTATTCTCCCGCCTCTCGTAAGAATGACATTCCTGACTTCCTTTTAACTGATAAAAAAATAGCAATTTAACTTTTGACCCCGTTATTCTACCTTATTTCATTACCACAGAATCTGCTCTATGGTAAGTGAAATCTCGTTCTGAGCTTTTTGGTCTATGATTCCTTCTTGCAAAAATAACTGTCATGGCGAACGGGCCCATTTATTTTCTATTCAGGCCGAACCGGCATAAATCCTGGGGAATGAAGACGTAATCGTAAGTGTTATAGCTTTTTAACATTAACTTTCCATCCCCCGAATCAAAACTACGTACTACAGCCCAGTCACTTTAATCTTTTCAGGTCAAATTCCCTCCCTTTACATTACTTTTCCTTACTCCTGACATAATATTAGAATATTATAAATTTAAAAATGGCCTAGACACTGATCCGTGTCTAGTTATCAGCTAGTTACCGAGTGTCCACGCTGACCGGTACATCACGGAACGCAGATATTATCCCATATCCGTCATCGCTCACGCGTGAAATTCTGGACCACGTGTGAGGATATATTTACAATTTGATGCCTCAAAGGACTAATTAACAAAGCTTCACCTCGTGCAGGTCCTGATGTGGACACTGCACAATGACGATACATGGATTCTTCACCTCTCTTCAAAATTTCACTCTACAATAAAATTAACTTCTTAACCTCAAAATCACTTCGTTCATTTCAACACCAGCCTGTTTTTTTCTTTAATCTTCGACGTAGAACTTGTTAATTGTAAATTCCAGTATGAATGATTCGATGGATGGATTCATTTACTTAAGTTTTCAACCTATATTTGCAATTATATCTTTGTTATATCTTGTCAAAATTAACCTATATACTTACCGTGCCTAACATATCTTCTTAACCTGTAAACATATTTATATTTTAATTACACACATTGAATTTCTATAGCTTTGTTTTATTTATATTCTGAACGCTGTGGTATTTCAATCCTTGCTTACTTTTATAAATTTTCGTGAGTCTTTTGCTAACTGATTGAGCTATGCAGGTGAGCGTATGAGGTTGTGGAGCCAATCAGGTAAGCCTCCCACCCTCTACGTTACAATGTCACCTTCAACGCGGGGCCAAGTTCACCCTGTCTTTAATAATTAACCCTGACTTTACTTATTGTATGTAATATTTGACTCACTGGCGCCCATTTATCTCTATAAACTTCTATAATCTTTGAAATCATCCCACCACAGACGGTAAGAATGTAAATAAAACTTATATTATTATTATATTTATATATTATGTCAAAACCTCTATCTCATTCCCTTCCCAAAAATCCCCAACCTCTGAACGTGCCAAGACGGAGGACATGGCAGGGCAACTTGATGCTGCAACCAGATGCAAGGACTAGAGTAGGCGTGCTGCTATGACGTTTGAACGCTACTTCAACCCTGCAGCCAAGAAGGAGAACATCTGACAAAGAATCAGGTGAAATCGCTCATTATTGAAGTTCTATTTTTGTTTATTTTTCTTTTCTTTCTAATCAATTTTCTGAGACAGAAAGCTACTGGTGATTTACTTTCCTATGAGAATACAAATTCTCTAAATTTAAGTCAGACATGATATGTCTACTTATGTTTTTTTGTTCTGCTAACATACTGATGCAGAATAGTTTTCTGTGAAATAACTGGTGTTTGGAACATTGTATTCTGAACAACATTTTTTTTTCTTTTCAATATTATATTGAATCTTACATCTTGTGCTGTGCTGTGAACGTTACTTCCTTTTACTGAAGATTATTGTGGAAAATCATTCTATGATAACCTGTAAATTTTACAAATAAACTTGTAAAATTAACTTTTACCAATTCTACCTACCTACATGTGGAGTGTAGATTGTTGTACAATCATCTAATGCCATGAGGCAAAATTCTTACTATTAACTATTTTAAAAGTTAATACATCTTTATAAATACAGGATTGACTTTTCCTTTATTTATTCTTTATGCCTTTTCGCACAGTGGGCAAACTATGACATTTTGTAAAGCATGGATACTGAGATATTTTTCTAAATTACAGACGACGAATGGGAAAGTTTAACTATGGAGGAACTAAATGGAACATGGAGCTGCTATTATACAAATTCTCTGAGAACGCACACCGTGGCCGACGACACTTCGTCAGCAAATTATACAGGTTGTACGTTTGATATTATAACATCTTTTATTTAACTTATTTTGACTTCTAAAGTCTAATTTTTTATTTAAATTTTTCTTTCGCTTGGCGAAACTTTTTCGTTGCATTATGGAGGAAACCAGAATCACTCCTGAGACAACGATGGCTGAAATAAAGGAAGCGTTGGAATAAATGAAAATTACTCCTGCTGAAGATGAGTCACAGCTCATGCCTTTAATCAGACACTCAAATCTTTTGAAAGTTTAAACACTGCCTCAACTTCTTATGCATCACCACCGAAGCGGGTGAAGCCGACACACTTTGAAATGTTTTGATAATTTATTTTTTCTGAACATAATTTGTTTAAAGTGACATCTATGTATGTTTCTAGATTCTAGTGTGGGTTCGATTTACAATTAAAAATTTAAATTCCATTCACGGAAAATAAATATTGCACTTGTTAAATATTCAAATCTAAAAAATAGTAAATGCATATATTCAATATATCCTTATATATTTTAAATTTCTTGAAAACTTTTATTTGCTAAAAATGCAATTGTAATAACCTTGGTTACTATTTTGAAATATGAATAAATCTCAAATCTAATGCGACATCTATCGTCGACAATATATAATTATTGGTGGAATTTATTTATCTGTTTTCGTTCATAACGCGTGACTCATTGCAATCAGGTCTATTTTTAGAATCTTAATGTGTCATTGATCCTTATTGCTTAAACTGGTTTTTGAATGCGTTTATGAATAATATAAAATATTTTCATTACACTGTGAATGATGGCAATTCAAATATTAAATTCATACGATGTGTTATATGCAAATCTTATATGGCCTGGAAAACTTTTTGAATATATTTTCTTTTGTTTTGAAAAGTTTACTCTACTTAAATATACGTTGATATGCATGGTGCATAGGGCATCCATGTACTATCATCTTTTGCTTTAGAAAATTAATTTTTTTTTCTTTTGAAAATTTTTTTTTTGTTCGCTTAAGGCGGATGCCTAGACAATGTTTATTCATCATTGTATTGGTGCATAGGGCACGATGCCTGCTTCAATATAAATCGGTGAATGCCTTGTTATCTTGTATTATGTGTTCGTAATACTGTACTGTGAGTCTTGTGTTTCCACTGGAAACGATTTTGTGTGTTTTCTCGCTTTTGCTCGAGAAAAATTCTCTTCTTGTGTACATACGATCGGTACGCGAAGGAAAAACGCGTATCGCTGTATCTCCTTGTTCTGTTGCAGGACATCTCTTATTTTTGAGGGTGCGATCCTAGAAGCGATTGCATGCCTTGTTTTTCTGAAAACTTTCTATGAAATAACCACGCTCTGGGGGTTAATTTCTATCTTCTTTACACGAGAGCCTCTGTAGTAGGGAGGGCTGACAATGTTCCCGAAGACTTGCGCGATACCAGTAGACAGGTAAAAACAGTCTAAAATAGAAAAAGTATATTAGATTGTGTGCAATCACAATTAGCTTGAGGTTTGCGTCTAGGCTAAAAGTTAGCATTTACTCGAACCTAATTACATTTATCTTTAGGAAACTTGTGTTCTTTTACTAACTGCTTTGGCAGTACATCATTATTTTTCTTGCAAGTAAATTCAATAAACAATAATCAACTTCGTTCGCTTTGATCTAGTGTTTGTTCAAGTGCACCATGCAGACTCTAGAATCTGTGAGTTTCACGACACAATAGACATTATGTTAAAATGTAATGAAAATTAATAACTGTCAAATTAAATATTAAATCATATTCTTATCGAGCACATTTTAACTGGTAATTTTCTACTTGCAAGAGAAAAATGAATGTTCTTTTAAATCTGTTTACCTTCTAATGTAGTGTAAGTACAGATTGTTCATAAGTTTATTATCCGTCCTTAGTATAGGACTATGAAATTCTTGACAGTAGGTGAGATTTTCATAGATTCTTGTTGTCAAAAAGAAAAACAGTTTGCTTAATAAATCATATAAATAAATACTCAAAAAACATTCCTAAAACATTCCATTTAAATTCTTGCCCCAGTTTTGATTTTGCAATGCTAGCTAAAGGAGACGTCTGGAGGTGTGAATTGCAAAATTAATCTGTAATAAATATCAATCCTTGATGTGATATTGATTTCAATTGATAATAGAAATTACCTGTTTTCTTTTTTGCACAAACCTTTCAACGTGTAGATAGTTAGCTATATGCTATTCCTTATCTTGTTTCTTGATAATGATGTTTTTGTCTTGTAGTGTATCACGTTGTCAACAACCTTTTCGCTTGACTAGTTTTTCTTGTACAAAAAAATGTGTACGTTCATAGTTATACGATGTGTATAAAACTTCTCTAAGTTTTTGTTTACTAAACATAATGTTAGATTATTGCACAGCTGTGATGTCATGCTGTGGTATTTAGGATAATTAATCTTAGGTGCTAGAAATGCACACATTCACTGAGGACAAGTGTCCGCCAACCCAAAACATTCTGGAGTTTTCATCTCAAAACAGAATGCTTTGTTTAACTTGTTTTTGTATTAATAATGAAATAAAGTCAAATCTGGAGTGTAGTCTCCAAAAAGAGCGCTTTGTTTACTTCTGTTAAAGACAGCTTCTGAAGTCGAGGTTACTAAACCCTAATGTTTCGACAAAGAACTGCTCGGCGCTCGTTTTTGCTATGAGGGAATATGTCCCAAGCGAAGCCAGTTCTCCAAAACCAAATTACTAGATGGTCCAAGCAAGTGACTGAAATATCTACGTACTTTATTTTAGAATTTCTATGTGATGTAATAATTTTGTATGTTTCAGAATTCTACTATTTCCTTGTGTACCTTCGAACCAAGGGCACACAGGAAATTACTAATACAACTTGGTAACCCATATTTGGTTGTAGTACGTATGTTTGATTCTTACTCCAAAACTTTCATCTTCAAATCTCTAATAGTAACTTCTTGAAATCTTTTTTTTGTTTATCGAGGAAGGGAGTGTTGTCATGTTATTCTCCCGCCTCTCGTAAGAATGACATTCCTGACTTCCTTTTAACTGATAAAAAAATAGCAATTTAACTTTTGACCCCGTTATTCTACCTTATTTCATTACCACAGAATCTGCTCTATGGTAAGTGAAATCTCGTTCTGAGCTTTTTGGTCTATGATTCCTTCTTGCAAAAATAACTGTCATGGCGAACGGGCCCATTTATTTTCTATTCAGGCCGACCCGGCATAAATCCTGGGGAATGAAGACGTAATCGTAAGTGTGTTATAGCTTTTTAACATTAACTTCCATCCCCGAATCAAAACTACGTACTACAGCCCAGTCACTTTAATCTTTTCAGGTCAAATTCCCTCCCTTTACATTACTTCCTTACTCCTGACATAATATTAGAATATTATAAATTAAAAATGGCCTAGACACTGATCCGTGTCTAGTTATCAGCTAGTTACCGAGTGTCACACGCTGACCGGTACATCACGGAACGCAGATATTATCCCATATCCGTCATCGCTCACGCGTGAAATTCTGGACCACGTGTGAGGATATATTTACAATTTGATGCCTCAAAGGACTAATTAACAAAGCTTCACCTCGTGCAGGTCCTGATGTGGACACTGCACAATGACGATACATGGATTCTTCACACCTCTCTTCAAAATTTCACCTCTACATAAAAATTAACTTCTTAACCTCAAAATCACTTCGTTCATCTCAACACCAGCCTGTTTTTTTCTTTAATCTTCGACGTAGAACTTGTTAATTGTAAATTCCAGTATGAATGATTCGATGGATGGATTCATTTACTTAAGTTTTCAACCTATATTTGCAATTATATCTTTGTTATATCTTGTCAAAATTAACCTATATACTTACCGTGCCTAACATATCTTCTTAACCTTGTAAACATATTTATATTTTAATTACACACATTGAATTTCTATAGCTTTGTTTTATTTATATTCTGAACGCTGTGGTATTTCAATCCTTGCTTACTTTTATAAATTTTCGTGAGTCTTTTGCTAACTGATTGAGCTATGCAGGTGAGCGTATGAGGTTGTGGAGCCAATCAGGTAAGCCTCCCACCCTCTACGTTACAACCTATCATACATAGTTTTACCACACATTCGCCTGAGAGATCGCATTTCAACTGCATTCAATTTACTTTCATCCTTGTACCGTTATAATTAAGTTCTTTCCGACTTTTCATTTTTTATTTAAAAAAAACGATTGAAAAATTACAATATCAAGGGAATTTTTTTTAAATTTTTACGATGTCATATGAATTTTTTAGCGCGGTTTGAAATAGCGGTTTTTAAATCGCTCGCAAAATCCCTCATTTGCCCTCAGCGCGCATGCGGTGTGACGTCACAGCAATATAGGCGCTCACTACGGAATGAATTTCACGCCTTCCACGGTAGACGGGTATGATGTCATTAGCCAATAACGGGCGTTAAAAGTCACTCGTAATTTCGTGTTTTTAAAACTTAAATTTACAAATGAAAACTAAATTTTGGATCATTGTGTTTTATATCGTTGGAATTGTTAAAATATACTTATAATAATATAAATATTTATAGCGTTTTCAAGGATATTCATGTTATCTGGAAGAACACTATTGTGGGCGTACCTGGCTATGCTTAGGATGTAATGAATTTGCATTGCAAAAAAAATCGTGTAAAAAAATATTTCAAATTTTAAATAAAACATGCATCGGTATTTTTTTTTAAATAAATTTTGTAATTCAAAGGTAGTAGAATAAATAGGTCTTTATCATCTCGCTACAACTATTGGAGAGTCCTGGGCACAGAGCACCAAAATATAACACAATCCAACCACTAAAATATAAAAAATGCTTAACAATCTTCTCAACAGATGTCACCAGTGAGAAATTCACTTGTTATATGATATTACAAACGCGAGTTCAATATATATACAAGTTTCAAAAATTTGTCATATTTGGTTATCAGCTGATAAGCGGAATAGGGAATGTTGTAATACATCAAGTGGCCACTTAACCCAGCCAATGACAGGTCATAAGCCCTGTAAACGCCTAGATAATCCACATTCGTTTCCAGAGATTCTCTGTCTCTGTTGGGATAACAATAATAACTTAAATATCAGTTTCCACGTTCTCCTATAACAAAATATATTGACTAATTCCAAAAATAAGTTACGAGACATTTTGTTCATGTTATGTAAGCATACCTGATAAATAATTAATATTTTACATTATTTGTGGAATTTCAATGGCTGTTTTTTTGTATTACCTACCTAAGTTATAGAAATGTGGTCAACCTACTTAAGCGCAAGTAATTGTCTCCACAACAAGGTTTTATAGAAGTTTCGTAGAAGGTTTAATACGAAACTTGAGCGTTGCAACGATTGCAAGCGGGACTGGTTATCTTGAAGCATTTTATGTTCACATTTCACACTCAAAATTATACTCCAAGACCGGATGAAAAGACATTCTAAAACATAATTTAGATAAGATTGTTTCTAGAAGCTTCTAAGCTTTTTTGTCTTTGGATGAAATTGCTTTTACCACTAAATTATACTGATTCGCACAATGAAATATACTATCAGTAACAAGGAAAAAATTCTTCAATAGTCTTTGAAATTTTTATTACAATAAGGTATAAATAGATTTAAAAATTATATTTCTTACAATATTTGACTTATATATTAAATGTTTTCAAATGAATAATTTTAATTTTCTCATTTTTTATTTTGATTTATATTTTTTATTGACACTAACTTCGTGGAATAGCATGATTCAATTATTTGAATATAATATAATAAAAGTTAAGTAAAAATACTTGGTTCACTTCCACTTTTATTTATTTAACCTACTTTGTTACAGTATACTGCCATTTAACATATGTTTTTCGTCTCATATTGTCTTTTTCTTTCCAACTCATGTGTTTAGTGTCTAAATTTATTTTGTAAAAACTGTCATTTATACTTTTGGCTTGTACAACATTTTACCAGTCTGAAGATGCCCGTTACAGGTCGAAAGCGCTAACTGGTCAAATTAATAAAAGTGGAAGGGTACCAAGTATTTATATTTAACTTATATCAGTTATATTCAAATAACATTTTTTAATTAAAAAAGTAAATCATCTTAAAAATGCTCATCCGCCTTGCCACGAGTTCTTTTTAGGTAGAGTAATTATTATAAATAATGCTTTTTATTTATCTGTACTGTAAACTGTTATAAAATGTATGATCTGTTTATTTCCTAAATAAAGCAATGAATATGAAAACAATATATTCTAAAGCACCTTTCAAGGTATTTGTAAACTCAGCTTTATTTTCCACATGCGATTTATGTTTAATTTGCGACATTTTATAATAAGTGCAATCTAAAACAAATATTTTATACTACTACTACTACTACTTCTTTCCCTTATCCGATCGTTGTAGGGTCATTATCAACTGCAGAAGTCAAGCAAGCGACAATGAGCATATTTTCAGCCAGCAGCAAAGGACGTATAATCGAGAGATGATAAATTTTAACACCCATGCCGATGGAATGAGAAGAAAGGGGGTCCACCTCCACCCACAGCTGTTTTAGAGTCCTGGAGGACTCTCTATCACATGCGCTATTTTAAACTATTTTAGTTTTAATTTGCAAATGCAAAAGAAAAGATTTTCTAGCACCAAACTTTCATCATCATTATCATCATACCACATCCGCTCCCTATGTGGAGCATATGGATTCCACAAACTGCCTCCAGGCCAAGCGATCGGCCGCCAGCTCCCGTGGATCCTCCCAAGTCAAGTCCACGTCCCAAACTGCCGACGAATTGTCAAGGAGCCTGATGCCTTGTAAAATACGCAAGCATGGTTAGGGCTCTCAGGGGGCATACGTAGTATATGGCCTAGCCAGCTGAAACGCCTTCGCCGGATGACAGTCGGACAGCCGGATGACCAAGGGTTGCTGTGTCCGTTGCCTTACTGCCGTGTTCCTTACAAAGTCAAACCACCGCGCACCTAATATTCTTCTAAGACACCTATTCTCAAAACTCAGAAGTCTGCATCTTGGGCCCTGATGGAGGAGAACAGGTGTGATGCAGGAGTTATAAAGGCGGTATTTTGTTTTAACCGAGTAAACATCCGATCTCCAGACAGCTTTCATACTGTTGAATGCGGCGCCCGCTACTCCAATCCAAACTCCCAGTTCTTTCTGCACTAATAATAATCCGGTTTATCACCGTATATTGCTATGCTTTTAAGTTAAATTGTATTTTAAATTACATCTAAAAGGCTGGTTTCATAATAATTTTCCCTGAATTGTTGCACATTCTAATATGTTGACGTGTGATGCGAGCATGATCTATTAAAGTTAAATGATGCCAATTAGGAAGACCACCAACCATCATATCAAGTTAACCATAAGTTCTGTAATTAAAAATTATATCGAAAAAATAAATCGTATGATTCAAATATCATTTAAAAAAAACAGTTTGTACAAAAATTAATTCGGTACCTTTAAAGTTAATACAATTTGAAATACAGTATTCCGCATTTTTGTAAAAACGCAAATTTCTCTCGATCTTTGTATTTTTATTTTTCATCAAAACTGTTTAAAAATATTGGATTTCCGAAGGCATTTCATAATAAACTATAATTAGTACACCGAAGCTATTTTCGAGTCAAATTCAATTAAACTCTTCAATCATATTACGTTTTACATTCCAAAATATAAATGGTATTCCGAATATGCTCCCTTTCCACTACGAAAATCGAAAAAAAGTCTCTGGGGTAGAAAGAAATAGCCTCATTTAATATTTCGCTTAAAATAGAATAATACACTTTAATTTTTATTTCATCGCGTTTTTCGAGAAAAACGACTTGTTAAAAGATAATTTAATTTTTCCGGTATACAAGCCTTCATCATAACATTCTAATTTTCACTCATTCATCATAATACTACTACTAATTTCCCTTATCCGCACCCAGTGGTGCATAGGCACTGATATCTTTATTACATGAAGGTAAGATGATCAGTTATACGCTTTAGTACCAGTCCAAGGTATCCCACAAGAAATATGTATGTAATACCTATGTAGGTATATTACATGCAAATATTTTTTTTCATGTTGACCTCCTACGGGAATCGAACCCGCGACCTCATGCACAGTAGCTTAATGCGCTCTCGCTACGCTACAAGGCGGACAAAATGCACTTTGAGATTATGTAGTGGTATAACTGTATCATAATTTAACATTCGTATTAATCAACTAGTTTGTTAGGCATACAAAAGTTTATATTTTATTTTATATCCCCACAGAGATGAGGTAGAATTGTTTCAAATTCAGAAATATGGATATTTGAGCGTTTACAGAGCTTATGACCTATCATTGGCTGGGTTAAGTGGCCACTTTATGTACTACAACATTCCCCATTCTGCTTATTAGCGAATATCCACACAAGGTAACATTTTTGATTTTGGATATATGTTACGAATCGAGAATCATTCAAAAAATACTTAACTTCAATATCAATGCATAGATGGAGCTTTTTACGCGCTGGTGAATGATTCTCGATTCGTAACATATATACAAAATCAAAAATGTTTCCTGGTGTGGATTTTCGCTAATAAGCGGAATGGGGAATGTTGTAGTACATTAAGTGGCCACTTAACCCAGCCAATGACAGGTCATAAGCCCTGTAAATATCCATATTCCAGAATTTAAAACAATTCTATCTCATCTCTGTAGGGATATAAAATGAAATATATACCTACTCCCGTCTTGGGATGAATCCAGATTTGTGTACAAGTATTTGAACACGCCCAAAATGTTATATAAAAGTTTGTTAAAAGTCATATTTACTATTCAATTTCTTGTCAAGACAAAATGTGAGTATTTTAAAGATTTTTTTCACCGATAAATCTGATACCTTATTGAATGAACGTAGTTTAAATCCAGATAGTAATGGATATTCCGCGGGGAATAAACTGCCTAAGGCGACGCCGACGTTGCCATTATAATGTATAGGAAATTTCCTTAGCCAGATCTCGAGCGTAATGCAATTACTGCTGATATGAATGACGTCGAATCTAATAAGTATACAGGAACAGTCTGCAGGCTGATTGGGAAATTAGTTTAGTTACGGTACCTGGACAAATGCCAGGATGTTCAACCCACCCCCGCCCCCACAGCACAACACTACGCCCGGAATCGGTGTCAAGAACACTTGATCTACTCTGACTTACGGAAACAGACACATTCATTAGTTTCACCAATTATTAATACCGATGTTTCGTATCCATTAGGTAATAGAATTTTGTTAAATATATCACGACGTATTTTGGTAATGAACTTATAGTACATCACGTTTACTTACCTCATACTCGTGTATATATTAAAATAATTGTTATTATATTGTTGGCTATATTATTTATGTTATTTAACTAATTAACTAACCATCACGCCATTTCCCCGTAGGGATAGGCAGAGAGGATAGAACGCCATACCACTATATCCTGACATACTTCCTTGGCTTCCTCTACATTCATACATTTTCTCATGCACATCCGCCGATTATTCCGACTACTTTTCACATGACCACTTTCAAGTACTTGACGTACTTAGTCATGCCATGTCTTTCTTGGCCTTCCGCGGCTTCTACATCCAGGCACACTTGCATTTACACTTCTTTTAGCTGTTCTTTCATCACTCATTCACTCCACATGACCAAACCATCGTAAAAGCCCTATCTTAATTTTGTCGATAATGCCTATCTCAGCCTTGCACTCTGCTCTAATTTCGACATTTGTACACCTATCATACATAGTCTTACCACACATTCGCCTGAGAGATCGCATCTCTCAACAGCATTCAGTCTACTTTCATCCTTCTTTTTCCAACACCACGCTTCACTACCATACATAAGGGTTGGTATCAGAACTCCATTGTGTACTGCCAATTTTGCTTCTTTCGATAAGTTCTTATTTGCCATTTTAGATTTCAAGGCACCATTAGCTCTGTTTCCGGCACTAACCCTTCTCTCAATGTCCTTATCCACATTTCCGTTTCTTGTAAACATACTTCCTAAATATACAAATTCTTCAACTTGCTTCAATCTGTCTCCATTTACTATAATATTACATACGGTCATATTCACATTTCTTTAAAAAAAAAAACCATCACATTTGACTTTTCCACATTCATTAACAAATCACTCTCCTTGCACACATTGAAAACCTTTGTGACCAAGGACTGCAGCTCCTCTTTGTTATGTTATTTATTTATTTAATATGTGTACATAAATTAACATATAATTTATGGTCCAGGACTGCCAAATAAGCTAAAAAGCCGAGTATTGGCAGACCTGTTACAAATGTGTACAACGTTAAACATACATAATATACAAAGTACAAGTACATTATGTTAATTCGGCTCAATGGCGTAAACCATTTATTTATTTATTTATATTTTAATGTTATACACACAGTGCTATGTTTTATACAATGAACTAAGAATTTTCAATTTGAGATAACATGTACAACATAACACCAATTACGTGGACAACAAAATGTACAAGACAAATTTCTGAAGACGTGAAGTGAGCAAAGAGTAGTTATGTAATGTCATGTGTATGTGTGTTGTTGTATGTGTGTGGAGTGTGGTGCATGTGTTGGGAAATCTGAATATTTAAACGCAGGAGACGATAAGTAAAGAGAAAATGGATACCGCCGTCCTGGCAGACCGTCGATGAACATCCTACGGATGTATTCGGAGGAGGCGAGAGAGCTAGGGTCTGCTAGATGGATCTAGTGATGTCCACATGCTCCTCATAGGAGCAAACGTGGCGAAAGAAGAAGACGATAAGTAGGTTATAATAAGTTTGCGCTACTCAGCCTCCGCTTATAGCAGAGAGCCGAATCGCTAAACGGGTCGTCGTGAGCTTTCAAACTTTGAAAAACAAGTAACTGCTCTTAGTAATGAGAAAATACATTGTATATTAATACTGTAATAAATGCAAGCATTATAAATAGGTCAATATAAAAAGTTTTAATATTAATTAAGAAATATTTACATACCTATATTATGAACATTAGCACAAGAATTTTAAAAGAACGAAATATAAATCAAGAGGAAAATTATGATAACACAAACGAATGGTATTAACTAATATAATAAGGCAAAATATATATTAAGAAATATTGGCATACCTATATTATGAACATTGGCCTAAGAATTTTGAAGAACGAAATACAAATCAATTTGAAAATTATGATTACACAAATTAATTGAATAGGACTTATATAAAAAGTAACACAGTAAAATTAAACCAGAGATATATTTTTTTTAATATTGTCAGAATTTGGAAAAAGCTTAGTGGTCAATTCAATGCTGAATATATTTAATATGTATGTTTATACTATACAGGGTGTAACAAAACTCGATATAAAACCCGAAAACTGGAGAATCTACATCGTATTTGGAGACGATTTTGTAATATGACTTTTTGATCTGAGCTTGAAAAAAATTTTTTTTTCTTTTCTCAAAAGTTTTCATAAGTATGGCAGATTAAGTAAAATTGCTTTTATTATTAAAACACGTTTTTCAATTTGGGTTTCTTTGTGGATAGTATTAATTTGACTAAATGCATGATATTTGATAACAATTTGCAACGAAAAAAATATATTTCGTACTCAATTTTCTCGAAAACTAAGGGTCAAATAAAAATAAAAAAATCTAAAAAAACAACCCCAAATAGTATGTAGATTCACTGATTTCCCGCTTGTACGTCGAGTTTTGTTACACCCTGTATACACACTAGCACAAACGCCAGCTTCAGCACCAAGATAAAGCTCATTCCAAAATATTTCCATAAATATGACGTTATCTTTAATACAAAAATTATTTTATTTTCAATTATTTTCCACCCAAATGATTCATGCGATGTCTTTAAATATAATAATATACGAGTACACCAACTACCCATATCATAAAATATGATGATATTGAGTTCAGGATTAATAAAAATTATTATTGTACTTTACCCATGCACAATGCACATACCGCAATATAATTTATTTAAATGAATTTATTTTAGATAGTGGCAAATAAGAACTTATCGAAAGAAGCAAAATTGGCAGTACACAACGGAGTTCTGGTACCAACCCTTATGTATGGTACCGAAGCGTGGTGTTGGAAAAAGAAGGATAAAAGTAGACTGAATGCTCTTGAAATGCGATCCATGTGTGTTAAAACTATGTATGATAGGTGTAATAATGTCGAAATTAGAGCAGAGTGCAAGGCTGAGATAAGCATCATCGACAAAATTAAGAAAGGGCTTTTACGATGGTTTGGTCATGTGGAGCGAATAAGTGATGAAAGAACGGCTAAAAGAAGTTTAAATGCAAGTGTGCCTGGATGTAGAAGCCGAGGAAGGCCGAAAAAACATGGCATGACCAAGTACGACAAGTACTTGAAAGTGGACATGTGAAACGTCGGAATAATCGGCGTATGTGCATGAGAAGATGTATGAATGTAGAGGAAGCAAAGGAAGTATGTCAGGACACAGAGTAGTATGGCGTGATGGAGTCGTTAATATTTCTCCCATGGTTTAATATGTCAAGGTACCATATTGGTTTCTGATGAAACTAATAACTGCGATTATCATGTTTGTGGTTAAAATCAATGAATAGTTTTCTAATAGCAACCGGTGTATTTAATTATTTTAAATATTATGCCGGTCAAAATAACTCCACATGTAGTATTCTACTTCCGTTTACAATAATTACCTATTGACAACAACATCTGTCATATGGTTCTCTTAACTGAGTAGAACTACTCAAATGGTACTCGCTTCCATGAGCTGTCAACACGGTGTTGATATTTTAATTGAAATTTTTATTTTACTTAATTTTTAGTTTTAAAATTTATTAATTTTTTGTGTCCAATGATTTATTTTTTTATTTGCACTCTGCTATTTTTTTGTACCCGGTGACAAACTGTAGTAAATACAGTTAATCGGTACAACCATTGAACAAGAATTTCAAAGAAGCGACATTCCATACTTGAAAAATTCTACCGTGTCTAGGTGTCTAGCTACCCACTACGTCACTCACTAGGTCATCAATAGGCATCTACGTCATCACTAGACACTTACGTCACACGTTTCGTGTATTGGCCTAAGTGCTGGAGTGGGATTTGATGGTCATGATAGTCATTGGTCATGAAATCAGCCCTTGGAAGTCTATATATTTAGAACATTTGTATGGAAACACCTCTTTTAGTGAATTCTTGTTCGAAGGGTGCTAACATTTTTTTTATTGTTTAGTTTTAAGATCTACTTGTAAATTTAATTATTGTAATCTATTGTAATTTTTTTATGTGAATAAAATATAATCAAGTATTTTCAAACATTTTGAACGTATACAAATACTTGTAGACAAATTACTGGATTATACCCATGCTGGGCTGATATCAGATATTATTGATATCCCAACAGAGACAGAGAAACGCTGGAAACGAATGTGGGTTATCTAGGCGTTTGCAGGGCTCATGAACTGTCATTGGCTGGGTTAAGTGGCCACTTAATGTAATACAACATTCTCCATTCCGCCCATCATTTGACATCCATATATGACAAGTTTTTTAAACTACTATATATATCGAGTTGAAGATTGCCAATAAATGCTTCACAATCTTCTCAACGGATGTCACTAGAGGAAAAAAATGTTAAAAACTGTCGATAAACCAACTCAAATGTGGATACTAACTTCTGTACCAACTAGATATATATAGTAGTTTCAAAAATTTGTCATACACGGTTGTCAGATGATGGGCGGAATGGGGAATGTTGTAGTACATAAAGTGGCCACTTAACCCAGCCAATGACAGGTCATAAGCCCTGCAAACGCCAAGATAACCCACATTCGTTTCCAGAGTTTCTCTGTCTCTGTTGTGATATCAATAATATAAAGTATTTTCTATTAGAAAATAACTTCGACCAAGAGTTGAGAGCGTATGAGAAATTCACATATTTCACAGGTACATATGAGGTAATAAAGAAAGGAAACAGGTGTTGGGTCTCGATTTACGGGTACGGTTTAATTTCAACCACAATTGAGGGGGAACTAAGGCCGTCATTATAATACAAGTTACTAGCTACATACCTTCCTAGGCATAACCATCGCAATCGACATTTTTGCTAAAAAAAATATTATTAATTACAAATTGAAGAAATATATATAGGTGTATTTTTTTTTTCAAAAGAAAAATTTTTGTTTACAAAGAAATACAATAAAAACACATATACATGAAAAAAAATTAACAAAAATCCCACCAAGGCATAGCCTGTTTGTGGGTATACTGTGAAAGTCAAACAATATGCATGTGGCAAGAGAGAAAAATAAGGTCATGTAAAAATGGAAAAATAACAGATAATGTAAACAAGATAGTTAAAAAAAAAGAATACAAGATATTGGTATCTTTATACCAGAAGCGGAAGAAGGGAAATAATTAAAACATATAAAATAAAAAATTACGTAGATTATGTTATTGTTATGGTCTTTATAGTAAGAATGATTCTACCTTTACACTATGCATCCAACTTTGTGTTAATTTTTTTAACTATGACAAATTTGGGAAATTTGACAATGCCATTTTATTGTCAGTTAAAAAAGAATTAATTAAACCGGGGGCAATAAAATGTGCATGTCTCTGAGCAAGTCGTGATTTACAACGTGGAATTTCTAGCACTCGGATTCTTCTTTGACTAGACCTATTTGAGCTTCTAGTAAAAAAGTTTTTGTGCCCAAATACATAATTTAAACATTGTAATAAATATATTCCATTAGATTTGCTTTCTGAAACAATTGGAGGGAGAAGAAGGTTCTCTCTTCATGGAGCATTATTTTGATAATATCTTCAGATTTTTTATTCGCCTAGAATATAACATACAATCATAAATAATTTTTGCTGTACCTATTTTTCTCGATAGATTGATGGGAGATATATAAATGATAACTGGTTTGCAAAACGAGTTTATAGATGCATGTATTTTATTAAAATTCCTAAAATGTACACATGGTTATCAAATGATAGGCGGAATACGTCAAGCGGCCTCTTAACCCATCAAATGACAATAACGCGTTTTTCTCTGGATCTTCTGTCACGCAAGTACGTTGGTTGTGTTTAGAAAGCAGTGTCAGCTAAAAATCAACTTTTCGTACTGTACTTAATAAACAATAATTAGACAAATATCGTTAACGGTCGGTGAAATATGGCCTGTCGAGCTCTTAAAGGTAAAAAAAAAAAAAAAAATGCAATTTTTTAAGTTATGTACCAGCACAATAATTCATCGTTTAAAATCGACCATCAAGAATAATTCATCAAACAAGTGGATTTTTGGGGAATTTGATCGTGTTCTCACCAAAACGTTTTAAAAATCAATATTAAATTACTCAAGTCTATACTCAATGTTAGTTAAATAGTTATAATAAATTTGACATCTCAACAGAGACGAGAAGTTTGGAAGGAAATATGGATATCTAGGCGTTTACAGGGCTTATGACCTGTCATTGGCTGGTTAAGTGGCCACTTGATGTATTACAACTTAACCCAGCCAATGACAGGTCATAAGCCCTTGTGAACGCCTAGATATCCATATTCCCTTCTAAACTTCTCGTCTCTGTTGAGATGTCAAATTGTAATTATTAGCCCGTAATGGGTGAAATCCAGTTTTTGTCTACAAGTATTTGGACACACTCAAAATGTTAGTTTTTATAAAGTTTAGTAATATACTTATTTTCGTATT